>JAULBS010101265.1:0-16077 GCA_032355785.1 Symmetromphalus regularis
TTTTGGCCAGTTCCGAATCACAACATTTTAAACCATGTGTTCAATGCTTTTTGTAAATTCCTCCATTTTTCAATGGCTGTCACGCTAATTTACGAACATTTATTGCAGCCTTTGTTTGTTTATGGAATGGAATCCTGCAGTTAAAATTAATTATTTTTTTTATTGCAAACCTTTTCAAAGATGTTCACTTGAAAAAAATATTGTTTTATTACTTGTAAGCATCGATAGATGATCCGGAACTATACAAATTATCCGCAACTACCCCAAACAAACTATATTTTTAAAAATCGATCAGGACTTCATACTACATATTTTATTTGTTTTAATTGTTACAGTAGCAAAGTAAGTAATTGTTGTATTAAAATAAAATGAAAATTTGATATACGATTGCATGTGAAAGAGTTCAAAAACACTTGATCCGGAACTGCCTAAACAACTGTAGATGAAGTGGAAATCCAGCCGATTTGTTGGAATTAGCATAATTTAAATTGTTCAGGCCATTCTCTTAAATTTCAAATGTGCCTTAGGGCCAGCCGAGGGTTAATCTGGCACTGTAAGGCTGGTTTTCTGATAGCTTTTATAACAATATATACAAAGTTGCAAACTACAGTGTTGTAGATTTATGACTGTAAAATGTGAAACTTTCCATGACACAACAACCAGTATAATATGAGTTTCACTCTTTGAGTTGTTCAATCACAGATCTAAACATTCGTTACATTGAACTTTGTAGATTGCAAAGTTCTATGTAATAAATAGAAGCACAGCTAATTATTGCAAAGCCAAAGGCCTTGTGTACCTAAGACACCCATATATTAAACCGTTTAATACTGCAAAGCTAAAACATAATAATAATAAATATTATTATTATTAAAAAAATAGAATACAAAATGAACGAGACACCCATCATATATTTCTCGTCTTGAATGTTCGGCAATTTCCGTAAAAAACATAGTCCAACCCGACTTGCCCTGTATTGTCAAAACTAAAACTGAATTACTTCATTTTATGTGAAGTGTCATTTTACAATAACACTATCATGTGACATTTGGATTAGTGTAAATTGTTATGACCTATATAATTTAAAGAAAAAACCTTGTAAAAAGCACAAAAAAACTTAAAACTGCACACTACGTAACTGTTATCGTCTGACATTTTATCACTGCACCGGAACCATGTGTGTCCACAATGCGCATGCTCGGCGACCACAGTGTCCCGAGATAACCTTTTGTGTAAATATATCCGGGTCAAACAAGAGTTGTAGAAGCTCGAAGCGCATCCAGTCTGCTGTTGACGTTGTTGATTCAAATGTTGTTTTGAGGGACTTTTCGAACGAATTTCACTGAAACTGTTGTTCATAATGCCAAGAAGAAAACAGAACTACCCCAAGCGACTAAAATGTAAGTATGACACACTTGTTTATTTAGATGTCGCCCGCGAGCCGATCAGCGCTTCATTTGATTTGCATGTCAAACTGCGTCTGTCACATGTTACCGTCAACAGGCTATTAACGTTGTGTTGTTTACAAATTATTTGGTCAGACGTGGACCACAAATAAGAGTGTGAGTGTGCTATGGAAGCTTGTATGTTGTTCTGTGTTTGATCTAATCTCTACATGGAGTAGGTCAAGAGGATTCGCGTATCTGTTCGGAACGCAACCATCTGCTGTTTGTTCTAAAGACATCAATCACATCGCTCATGCTTGATTGTCAATCAGCTGTCACACGCGCTTTGTGGCGCCCAAACAATCAATCTCGGCTCCCATCAATCATCCCTGCTTTTATTGTAAATGTATTTGTTCAACAGAGCAAACAAAGAACACTGGCTCGGTTTTGACAGTGTGCAAGATATATTGGATAACTCTTACATTAGATAGTATGATAACTTGACGCTTTGCGAGTTAATGAGGGGAAGGCGTACTTTTTTTGCATGTGTAAGTTCTCAAATGCGAGCTAAGGTTTTTGTTAGGTGCATTGCGAGCTTGCACAAACTAGATGGTATTCATTTAGTGGTGTAACGAGAGATCCTAATTGGCTGGTGATTGATGGGAAGCATTATCAGTCAAAGTATGCTACAAATCATGTCATTTATTTTTCATACATGTCAGACTGCGTCGTAAATAATACTTAATGAAGAAAATTTCCTGGGAAGGCCAAGTAGGATGAGTTTTATCTATGAGCAGGCGTTTGATTTGCATGTGACATGCTTCAACTCGGCAGCTGTCACTTGCAGAACACTTGTCCACAACAACTGACAAAGGGGCTCACCTATCAGAAAAGGCAAGCAACTTTTTGCGATGCATTCATGAATGCTAAACAATAGCTGTATAGATTTTCTTTCATCTGGGGGGCCTATGGGTGGGGCTAACTGAAAATAGAGAGAAAGATTTATGTTAGCATCTGAAGTAATGGATTAGCAGTCAGGATGAATTACTCTAAATGACAGGTTGCTATTTAGAACACAGTCTCCTGGGTACAGCTGCTTCCCACAAATTTATTTTATATCTAACATGTTGCTCGTAAATCAATCAGTCCATGACTTTGTGCTCAATATCATTGATAGCATATCTCTTACAGGACTTGTCGCAGGGCTCGCCAGACACTCGATCCACAAAAGAGGGTGACATGTATACACCTTTTTTTAGATGCGGCACATTTTCATTCTAGTCCTGATTTAAGTGACAGCTATCTCATTAACTTGTTGTGATTTATTATGATCCACTGTGACTTTGTCTGATAATTGTGGTCGCCGAGATGGAGCACATATCTAGCAACAGCATTATGTTAGCATTATTTGATATTGACAAGTCCTCCCGATATATAAATCAAGTGCTGGCACTGAGGATTGGAGCATATCGGCAGGTGGTCTGCTAGGATGGGGTGAATAATAAAAGAACAAACAACCAAAGTGATCTCAAATCTTAAAGATATTTTAATGTAACATTTAATCATTTTTGTAATGGAATATACATATACATATACATACATATACATATACATACATACATACATACATACATACATACATACATACATACATACATACATACATACACATACACATACATACATATTTTCCCTCATTAAAATTATGATATGTTCATTCCAAGGTGAAAATTCTATAGTGGAATTTTCACATACCTTAATCCTTAAAGAATAATGACCTTACTAGTCCTGTATACCTTTAAAGATCTCAAAGAAATCCTGCTTACTACCAAAATAATGGTAAGTTGGTTCAGTTGATGCAGTTGTGTCATTAGTTTTAATTAACTTTATGGTATTGATGTTTGGGGTTAATAAATATAACTTCTGGTTATCGTTCTACCAAACATGTCTCTCTTTTTATCGAGTGTTTATTTTAATTTAAACCGAACAGGAGTGATGGCAGTGATGGGATCTGAACCCATGCCTCTGAAGAAACTGGTTCATCTTTTGTTCTTTGATCTTATGTAAAAATCCATTTCAAGAACTGCAAAATTCTGACATTTTGCATATCAGCAGTTTAACCCTGTAGGAGTTTGAGGAAAGCATACCCTTAAGATATTGTCTAGGAGGAATTCTAACAGATCAATAGGGTTGAGAGGTGTTTTTTACAAAAAGGATAAAACATTTAAAGGGAAACATACATTTATAATAGTCTCCAGCCACCACTGGGTAGATTTTTATTTTGGCCCTGTTTTCAAGACAATCCTGGATTCCATTTTGGCTTTGAACACCTCTAAATATGTACAGTCCTGCATTGTCTCTCGTTTCCAACCCCAAATTTACCACTGAATATTTATGGTTTGGATAAAAAGTGTAACTTAACATTTTGTAAGCTACACGGAATAACAGTGATTGCTAGACAGAACCCAGCTGTGCCAGAAGACTACACTCTGTCAGACGGGCAAGTGATTTGTGACATGTGATTTGTGATACGTATTGAGAACTTACGCCATCACAATGTCTGACGCTAACTCGAGGTGACAAGCTATTGAGGCAGAGCAATACTAAGACCTGTTTGAAAGATGAGCCGTACCACAAGCAATGTGCCGTGATACTTATTACCACGCAAAAATAAAATTACCTCTACACACAATAGTAATTTAGTTCCTCAGGCAGTGTGAATTAATGTCTCTAGCTTTCACAGTTGTTCCATCAATTGGTGATCATAATGAGGGACTGCATACTAAACCTTTGATAAGCTTAATCCCTTAGCCCCAGAGTAGCAATGTTTTTGTACACCAACTACAACTGGTCTTTTTCACATTGACGCCAGGATCAACTGTAATGATGTCTAAACACCTTCTGATTGATGGTAATTGACACATCTTTACAGCAGAACATTTCAGAGGGGTATTCATGTCTTTAATCTTTCATTCAACACTTTCTAGATCTGTTGTTTAGATAATGTAATGAAAATTGAGGAATGTGCAATGTAATAAACAACAAATGTAGGAGGTTGAATTTTATAAAAAGGAAAGTTGTTCTCTAGTAAACGGAGCCATGTGTGGATTAGAAAAAACACAAAACAATTATACTATCAAATTGTAATTCACATTCCCCCTTTAAAAAAAAGTAGTTGATGAGGTAAAGTCTGTGTGGCTGGACCCATACCACCAGATCTGTTTTATTAAATAAATATATAATCCCAATATATATATAATTACTCTCATTTTAAATTTATTTTTCATGTCTACAAATAGTCTTCTTGAACTGAGCCAAGTACATAGGCACCAATTTTGTGTTGCTAAGAAGAAAATCTATATTAACTAGTTTGTTTTAAATGGGAAAGGTTTTCCACCAATGTTCTCTACATACATGTAGGTTATTTATGACTGTGTTTTGCAGTAGCCCTAAAGGACACAATATATCATGTGAACAAAATGATACTTACAGGGATTTATCTAGACTTTATTTGGTACCGAACATCAGCCCCTTCCCAAAGGGCAGCTGGCACTGAAAATTCCCAATTTCTAGACTATAAATTCCCAAATTGGTTAATAAATATAATATTACATAAATTCAGTGGTGTGAAAACAAATTCCCAATTACGATTAAAATTGCACTAATTTTCCCAGTCCCTTCGGCCAAAGGAACCTTGTGAAAAATTCTGGTAAATCTCTGGCTTATATTAATTGTTTACCTGATAAACCGTTATGTTTTTAATTATGTATTACGTCAAAAATAGGTCTTAAAAACATTTAAATACAGTATAATCTGACAGCTTAATTAATATAACCAAACAGTCAATTACCTAAGTAAAAATGACTGTCCAGGTGAACTGACTTTGTTACCTCACATTTTGAAATATTATCTCCTGTTTTCATAAATCTTCACACTAAGCAAGTCTTTAAAGTACTAAACCTAGTCATAAGCCATTATAACATATTCTTAGTGATAAAAAACCTCATAATTTAATATTTCATTCTTTTGAATATTTTAGCAAACCTAATGTGTTTTTAGTTGTCTACTATTTATGATGGCTCAATACTTTTCTTTTAACAAAACAACTAGTGTGAGTGCCTTTAATTTTGTTTATTTGGCGGGGGCAACTAATTTAGGCAGTGCTCCTAATTAGAACTGACGTTTCCTATCAGTTCTGTTTAATTTATTGAATCAATATTATTTACATTGCCACTGGAAATGCCAGAGTTTGCTGAAACATATTAAAGAATAAGTTATGTTCTAAACAACCATGCACTTTTTTACATTTTGCTAGAAAAATGTTTTATTGTGTTCAAATAAAAAGAAATTCACTCCCTCCACCTTGTTTTTGACTCAGAAAGTGGTTCTTCTTGTCAAACGGAAAACTAAAAAGTTATATTGTTAAAAAGTAGTGTTAAAAACACATACACACACACACATTAAAATTGCCCACGGCAATGTCGTGGAGATCGCCCAGAGTTTTTTCTTTCGGAGCGGGATGTAGCTCAAATGATAGCATGTCTGCCTATGAACTGGTCGGTCGACAGATTGATCCTTCTCAGTGGACTTGTTTGCAGTTCGGACTATTTTCCATTCCAACCAGTGATCCACAACTGGTTCATCAAAGGTCGTGGTATGTGTTTTCCTGTCCATGGGATGGTGCATATAAAAGACCCCTTGCTGCTTATCAGAAAGAGTATTTTATGTGGCGGCAGCAGGTTTCCTCTAAATGCATGTCAGAATGACCATATGGTTGACATCCAATAGGTGATCATAAGATAAAAATCAATGTGCTCTAGAGGTGTTGTTAAATAAAACAAACTTTACTTGTTTAGTTTTTTCATTCACACTTTTTTTGTCATGGACTTTTTTTTTCCAAGGTTTTTTTTATTATTATTAAAAAATAAAGTATACTTTTTGCTAAAATTGCTGTGGAAAATGTCTTGGACAATATTTCTCCACAGCATTTATTTTGCCATGGACATTTTCTTAATTGCAGGGGTATTGTGTCTGATTAGTTTGAAATGGATGCCTATGAGGAATTAACATTGTATCTTCCCTTTATTATAAGTGTGGCAAGCCTGGAAATAAGTGGCTGGTCATTAACATTGACCAGTACAAATTTGTCATTTTGGAAGATTTGACAGTCACAAAGTTAATTGTGTCGGTCAGTTTGTCCTACACTCATGTTTTAACTTTTAGTAAAAATAAAATTTCTGCATAAAGACAGCTTGATGTAGCTTGTGTCTGTTGAATAAATTGTGAAGAATTAAATAATAAAAAGCATACACCATAAAAACTAAACTGTGTATTTTGTTTAAATTGTGCATATTAAATTGTTTGACAGGAACATTTTCTTTAATGTCCAGCTCAAACTGATTGATGCTGGACATTTTAACCAGCTGAACTAAAATAATTATTTCCAGGCTTGGTGTGGTACACCCCGGCGTGTTGCGGATAAAGATCTTCATTTCACTGTTATTGATGTATACTTAATAAGGGTAGAAATTAAGAAATATTTCAATAAGCCAGCCCAGGGACTAGTAACCTAGATAAGTTACAAGTTCATATGAAAAACAACTAGCCCCTGTCACTGGTATTAACCATGTGACAGACGGCTTCATGTATGCAACTTTTGTGCACAATCTTTAAATGTAAAACTGTTTAGGACAGTGGTAAGAAACATTTTATGTATACGTCTACAGTGTCTTTGTGCTTAATTTATATCCATAACAACAGCATGACTGATAAATGTTTATTGGATGACTCTAGATATTGGGTGGTTGTAAAGTCGCAAATGTAGTTTTATGTATGAAACTATTAAAACAGGAAATTTGTGATGTTATAAACACCATTTGCATTAGCATTTTTGAAACCATTTACTGTTATCCTAGTTCCAATTAAACTGTTTATCATTTTGTTTGTCTTTGTGTTTTCCTGTATAGAATGAATGCTTACCAACTGATGACATAGTGAAATTCTTTGTTTAGGTAATGACATCATTTCTAGGAGATGTTTATTGCTGTATCTAGCATTATCTTTAACCCAGGATAAAAACTCAGTGTATTTGTGTTGTTATGGATATAAATTACATGTATACATTATGTTTCTTATATAGGCTACTACTTTAAATGTCATCATCAGATATGTGCATATATTATTATATACACAGTTTGTTTAATGAGTGTCTGCCCATTAGACTAGTATAGGATGAAAATACAAAATCAGATGTATAATTCTGCTCTTCACTAGTGTTTGCCACTTATCTGATAATATATATATATATATATATATATATATGTACACACATGCACACACACTTATAATTACATATATACATATACAAAAAGTTTGTTTTATAAGCAGCAAGGAGTCTTTTATATGCACCGTCCCATAGAATGGACTGCATATACCACAGCCTTTGATAAACCAGTTGTGGACCACTATTTTGAATGGAAAATAGCCCAAACTGCATATGGGTCCACTGAGTAGGATCGATCTGATGACCGACCGATTCACAGGCAGACACGCTACCATTTGAGCTACGTCCCGCTCCTCTATACATATACAGTGGCAGATATATAGGTCCCAAGGGGCCCAAAATATTGCAATTTAAATAACATAATTTTTTTTTTTATTATAATCATTTAAAAAAAAAATTAACATTAAAGAATTTAACATAAAATTGTTGGGTGCCACCTAAATGTATTTTCTACCCTCCAGCACATACAAACAAACACTGGCTATTAATGGTCAAAATATGATTACAACTAAAACATTAAAAACTATATCACTTTATAAAGGTGATTCACAGTATGATAAATTACATATGATACAATGATTAAGAATATATACACATAATATCAATGTAATAAATAATACTATGGTAAAAATAAATTCAATGCATTAAGAATTAAAAAAAATTCTTATATAAAAATGTCTTTTAAATTACATTTCTGATCATTGTTCTCATTACTACAAAATTAGATTTTTCTCTAAGAATAAATACTTAGGCCTTGTATGTTTAAAATGCTGATTTGTTTTTTTAAAGGATTTCAATCAAAATGTTATTTAAAACAAAAAGTCTTTGTCATAAAACCATCCAATTCTGTAAAAACAACACAAAAACTTTAAAAGATTATATTGATAAAACTTTACTTTTCATCTGTACACATACAGAGTAACAGACTTTTTCAAGAGTAAAATTTTTATAATTAATTAAAAAATTTATTCTGGCATTATCTACCCGCCCTCACAGCCCCTTCTATGCAATGTATTAATAGGAGAATTTTAAATATTGCTAACAATCCTTTATATTCCAATTACATGATGTTAATACTTATTAACTATTAAATTATTATTAATTTACTTTGAGGTTTGTTAATTGACAGATAAGACATTTAACACAACAGATCTTTTGTTAATGTATGCATCACCTTTAAACAATTCCACTAACAACGCGGCCAGATGAAGATAGCAGAAGAAAAAAATAATAGCTGTAAACATTTCTGACAGCTTTCTCTTCTCCCGTCAGTTGGCAGGAATTAAATTTGCCTTTTCAGAATTCCATGTTGATGCTCTCTGACAGTGCCACAGTCAATTACATGTAGTACTCCAGCAACGTCAATTGTGATTTTCTTTTTTACACTTTATGCACTCAAAATGGCATGTTATGTCTCAGCTGCTTTGTGATAAAAAAAATCATATACAGTAGACACTGTTTAAACCTGTTTCTTGTAGAACTATCAAAACCTGATTCAGAACTACAGAACTGTCAGAATCTGATTATTGCAGAACCGTCAAAACCTGATTACTATAGAACTATCAAAACCTGATTCAAAACTACAGAACTGTCCAAATCTGATTATTGCAGAACTGTCAAAACCTGATTACTATAGAACTATTAAAACCTGATTCAGAACTACAGAACTGTCAGAATCTGATTATTGCAGAACTGTCAAAACCTGATTCAAAACTACAGAACTGTCAAAATCTGATTATTGCAGAATTGTCAAAACCTGATTACTATAGAACTGTCAAAAACTGATTCTTGTAGAACTGTCAAAACCTGATTACTAAAGAACTATTAAAACCTGATTACTATAGAACTGTCAAAACCTGATTATTGCAGAACTGTCAAAACATCATTATTGCAGAACTGTCAAAACCTGATTACTTTGGAACTGTCAAAACCTGATTATTGCAGAACTGTCAAAACCTTATTACTATGGAACTGTCAAAACCTAATTATTGTAGAACTGTCAAAACCTGATTATTGCAGAATTGTCAAAACCTGATTACTATAGAACTGTCAAAACCTGATTCTTGTAGAACTCAAAACTGGGTTACTTTAGAACTGTCAAAACCAGATTATTGTTGAACTATCCTGTAAAATTGTAGAACTGTCAAAACTGGATTCTTATAGATATGAAACCAAATTGTTGTGAAACTATCTAGTAAGATTCTTATAGAACTGTCAGAACTTGATTCTCATAGACTTGAAACCCAAATTGTTTTGAAACTATCCAGTAAGATTCTTATAGAACTGTCAAAACTGGATTCTTGTAGACTTGAAACCAAATTGTTATGAAACTATCCAGTAAGATTCTTGTAGAACTATTTCAAATATCTTTTTTTAATTTTTTTATTCAGTAATAAAAGAATTTAAAAAATTTGGATAATTAATACATTTTTAGGAGGGTTTGGGAATTAAAGTTGAGTAGAAATGGAATTATTTCAGTGTTGTTATTTCTATAAAGTAATATCAGAACTACTTTTAGAGTTATACACATATACATGTAGTGTTAAAAGAGTTGTATTATCTTAAACTGTATCACTGCACAAGTAAGAATTTAATATATTTATTAGAATAATCATTAGGAACTACTAATGAATCACCTCCTAAACAGTTATGAAATCAGGTGTTTACAAAAGGAAAAACACGCCCTGCCTCACTGGAGGCACAAGTCTTAAATACATCTCTTATCCCTTATATAAACTTTCTGAATTTTTTTTTTTTCACTCTTCCATAAAGTGAATTTATGAATGATGCAATGATGCAGAGCATGGCTGATTTCTTTCCTAAAATGAGACAGGTGGTGGATAGAGGGTCACACCACCCTGATCTCCAGTTACACTATTATGGCATTCAGTTAGTGGTCAAATGTGCAAGTACTTTGCATGCATACATACATTTTGCCATTGTTTTGTTGCCATGAGAACAGCAATTGTGAGTTGGGCAGCCGTCTGCTGTTGATAAGGAGGCTGCAGATGTCCCTCAGCCTGTCTATAAACTGGTGATGTATGTGACCATTATTGAGATAAAAGCCAGGAACCTGTGATAGCTAATGGTTGCCTGAGCTCCTTGCTCGGTACAATTGAATTCCTTGGCAATATGTCATCTCGTGACAAAAGGTGATCCAAGGTATTTTGTTTACAGGTCTGGCTTTCTTTACTTCTCCAGACTACTCTTATCATGATTCCATGGCTCAGATACCCTTCCTGTTAGGTTCTTTCTTTCTCTTTTGGTTCAGTGGCTGCCTGCCTGCCACAGTCATTGATGGCAAGTCATAACTCACGTCAGTTGTCAAGCTACAATAAACATGACCCATGCTTTACCATTGGTGTGCTCTTCCTGTGATTGCACAACATAACTCGGTAGGCTAAATCAGACTCTAATGAGAGTTTCCCACTTGTTATTACCTGTAAACATACACTTGAACCTATTTATATATTAATATATATACAACCCTTGAAATTGCCCGTGGCAATGCAGTGTAGATTGCCACAGAGTTTTTCATTCTCCACGGCACATTTTTTGCTGCATGTATAATTTTTTTAGCAAACTCAAGATTTGCAAAATTAATAATCAAAATTTTCAAAACAAAATATTCCTTGCATTGATACTTTTTTTGTTTCTTAAATAAATAAAATAAGAAAAGTATTAAAATAGACCTTTAATTAAACATCTTTTTTTAGGATTCTAATATGTAAAGTGATGATATTACTGGGAAAGAAACATGCTTGCCTCCTCATCCCAGGCAAACAGAAGTTGCTGGGGATGCGTAAAATGTAAATGATGCTAGTCTCCTGGTCAGCAGATATTTTGTTTACCAAAACATTTATTTCTATTCCCACTTTCCCCAGGATTTTTTTAAGGTGCTTACATACACCATCTGTCAATATTTAGCTAATCATGCAAACCATGTTTTGATCAATTCCTGGGTCCCTATTCAATAGCATAATGTACCCCACATTAATACCTTTGTCTGACCAAGTTACTGAGAAGTAGAAGAGCTCCCTTTTCTACTTGCCTCAAATTAAGCTGACATGGTGCTAAAGTGAAGGTGTTTAGCAAAGATTAAGGCGCTTACATAGCAAACTAAGGGAGCATGTCTCGGAGCACGCCTTATGGCTCTGGGGAATACTCTGGAACTTAAAAAACTTGTCTCACAGCTGATAGGTACTGGGATCACATCCACTAAAAGACAACGAGTCACATAATACCATATGTCTGACACTTAATAGCTGCTGAATAAACAATGTGCTGGGGTGTCATTAAACAAACAATCCTTTCTTTTCTCAGAATGGGTAAAAGATGTCACATTATTCAGTCACATGGTTTCAGCTAATAAAGGGGTGGGGACTAGTGAACACCAATAACCTTCAAAGGATACTAGTCCTCCAGACAAGTTGATTTATGTCTCAGTTTGTACCCCTGCTTTATTTTAAAGCAGTCTATTTGCATGGATTGATGATTATAAAACCGTTGTTAAAGTCTGATACTTTATAAGTCTCAACTCTTACATTTAATGTGTAGGGCAGTGTGATGAAGTGGAAACTCTCAAGAGACATGTTTTATAAACACTGGATCTCACTGTCAGAGTTCATGTTTTTACAAGTAACTGTCTTCATGTTATAACATTATCTCCCAGTTATTGACAGTTTTTGCCTTTGTTGTTTGATATGGTATGAAATATCACTTGCAGTGAAACATCAAAAAAGACTATGATTTTAAAATCATACATGATGTCAAAGAGTATGCTAACAAACGGGCCAAATGTGATAGTAAAACCATTGAATGTTCTATCAAAATAGGTCAAGTAAATATACTTGAAGTATGTGAAAAGTGTTAATGAAAATGCCTCATATAAGTATGACTATCACATGAAAACATTATTACAATATAGATTAGAATTTATGAGATTAATGATTTGTAATGTGTACTACAAGAACATTTCCCTTAGACAGATGTTTATTATATTGTAAACAGTGAACAAAATTGTAAGCATATAAAATTCACTTTTTTCTTGTAGAAACTCAAATCCTGAAATATATGTGCATGCATTATTTTTAAGGTTACAGAGTTGGGATCAACTATTGATCATGAAATCTACTTATTGCAAAGATACACTAATGTAAGTATTTGTGAAAAAACACCTATCACAATATTAATCCGGTTTACAGTATGTTAACTACTAGTACATATGCCGCACTTCGGAACAAAATCAATATAAAAATCTTTATTCCACTATTATTCTTTCTGGAAACGTTCCAACTAGTGGTCCACAACTGGTTCATCAAAGGCCGTGATATGTGCTATCCTGTCTGTGGGACGGTGTATATAAAAGACCTCTTGCTGCTTATCGGAAAGAGTAGCCTATGTACAGCGGGTTTCTTCTAAATACATATGTCAGAATAACCATATGATTGACGTCCAATAGACAATGATAAGATAAAAATCAATATGTTCTTGAGGCTTCATTAAATTTAAATAAAAATCTTTCTGGAAATCCAAATTACTCAACACATGAGAATGAAGTTATGGTTAAGGCTATAAAAAAGTTTATTATTGAAAATAAACGATTTGATGCATAGTGTAAAGATCTATCTCTCTGTCTTTCTCTCTCATCTTTTTTGAGTTATTAAATAGAAAAGTACTTTATTTTATTATAATATTTGATTGTTGCATCTGTATATTTATGATGTAATGGAGAGGTCTTAATATAGACATGGCTGTTGACCAATCCATAACAATTATAATTATATTATGTTTAAAGTAACTAGTAATGATACTAGAATGTCTTTTAAAGAAGCAATTTTAACTTTAACTACATTTGCTGAGTTTTCAAATAAAAATACGATGAATCTAAAAGTTATTTGGATTGGCTCCTTTAAGAACAGTTTAGTAAAATATTTGAAAAATTTAAATCTGAAATGGAATCCTTTCAAAACACTTGCAGTTTTCTTTAATACAAAGATTGCTGAAATGACTAAGCTTAATTATAACTCTAAACTGTTTGAAATTAAATAAATCTTAAATAAATGGATGAGAAAAGTTTTTAACACCACTTGGTAGAATAGCTATAATAAAAGCATTATTAATATCTTAGCTGAGTTATTTAATTTTAATATTACAAAACTTGGAATCATTTCAGAATGAATTAAACAAAATATTGTTTAAATTTGTATGGAATCAAAAACCACATGGAATAAAAAGAATAACTTTGTGCCAATCTATTAAAGAGGAAGTCTTGGAATGATAGATTTATTTAATTATGTTAAAGCATAAATATAAAAATTGAAACCTAAAAATTTAAAATGAAAACCTATTTTATGTGTATGTTGTCTTCATCTTCATAATATTTCTGTATGTCGTAATGGTTTTGCCAAAAAATCGTATTTAGGAAAAATTGTATCGAAGCCTTATTTTGATTTCTTGACCACCATCAAAGTGACATCATTTGAGGAGTATTTTTTATAATTCCATTATGAAAATGTATAAGAAAACCTTTTAGAATTTAGAAAAGATACGGATTGATTAAGGTATTTCTTATATTTGTAAATGAATGAGGAAATATTTTTTTTTAAATTGAAATCAACAACAACATATGGCTTAAATATGTCTTTTTTGGAATATTATGGCATTGTTAATTCTATTCAGACATACTTTAGGAAAACAAATATAAATATATTTCTTTAGATGATTCTCCAATTCAACAATAATTTTGTTCTGTTGTAAAAAAACTCAAAATATATATCATTACAGATTAATGTCATCAGCAGTTACAAATACTGCTATAACAAAATGGAAGAACATTTTTCTCTCTAGATCTTAATTAACCTGTTCTTTATTTCAAGCTATTTGTAACTTTGTTAAAAGTTAAATAAGTGTCTTGTTTAATAATGTCTGGGTAAGAAAGAGATCTGTTTTCAATCATAATATAAACTACAGCAATACATATGAACTTTTTGTTAAAAGTGGAACATGCAGATTGGGTTTATGTTGATTTATTGACCCTGTTTTAGTACGATTATTGCTATAATTAATATAAAAACTGGAAACATTTTGTATGTGTATGTTATAACTTGTCAGTGTGTATGGAACGATGATGTCAGATGGGGTAGGTTTACGTTTGCATTGCTAAAAATATTAGTGGTCAACATATACATTTTTTGTAGGTTAATATGAACAAATTATACTTTTTAAAAGTGCTAATCTTATGCCTCTTCTGATATTGTGAGAAATTTTACATGTGTTAAACATAGAAATTACATTGAAATGCATACAGAAATCTATGGTGGTGTGCAATCTGTGTCAGTGTTTCCCACACATACCTCTATCTTCTTCCTCTCTTTCTCTCCACCCACCATCACTCTCTCTTTTTCTTATCTGTTTTCTTTCTTTTTTAATTTTTGTTTCCACTTTATTCACTTTAAAAAATGCAGTCCCTTATATTATTTTAGTATTTGATTGATTTTTAATCATATGCTGAAATATAACACAGTTTATTGTGAATAATTGTATACCTGATTTTTAAAAATTAACTCTGTATTCTTGTAATTAATATATAACTTTGTAAAATCATCAATTTATTTTTTCATTAGATTAATATACAAAAGTATTTGTATTTTCTGTAAACAACCCATGTTTTTCTCCATTTACATGGGTTGATTTCTTTCTGTAAACAATCAAAACACTAAAAAATAACTGTTATAACCACAATTAAGGATGAATTTTCTATTTATTGCCAGAAAGTTCTTGACAGATCAGAGTTGTCATATAATGAATGCCATGTTGATTTTCAGGAACACCAGACTTACAATTTCTCTGGAGTTTCATTATAAAACTTCACACTATACACAAAAATGACTGATGACAAAAAACAAATCAAGGAGGTATTTGTTATTAAAAGAATAAAATATCAAAATAAATAAAATAGTGATTATGAGCTAGTTGCTGGATGGTGATAAAGTTGAGAATGTTACTAAACATACAGCGCCTCTGTGGTCATTATGAGCTAGTTGCTGGATGGTGATAAAGTTGAGAATGTTACTAAACATACAGAGTCTCTGTGGTCATTATGAGCTAGTTGCTGGATGGTGATAAAGTTGAGAATGTTACTAAACATACAGTCTCTGTGGTCATTATAAGCTAGTTGTTGGATGGTGATAAAATTGAGAATGTTACTAAACATACAGTCTCTGTGGTCATTATGAGCTAGTTGCTGGATGGTGATAAAGTTCAGAATGTTACTAAACATACAGAGTCTCTGTGGTCATTATGAGCTAGTTGCTGGATGGTGATAAAGTTCAGAATGTTACTAAACATACAGTCTCTGTGGTCATTATGAGCTAGTTGCTGGATGGTGATAAAGTTCAGAATGTTACT
>JAULBS010101276.1:0-16077 GCA_032355785.1 Symmetromphalus regularis
TATATATATATATATATATATATGTATGTATATATATTTTATAATAACATGTAATCTCATTACAACATAGAATCTTGTGAGTGTTTGGCATGGTCTTTTGATCCTTAAAGTTTAAATATTTTACTTGATGTGTGCAAATAGCACAACTGACATTTGGAAATCTTCACGGAGACATGTTAAATAGAAAACATAAATTTGTTTCCTCTGTGCTAATGGGTAGAAACTGCTCTGTAGTCCATTTTGAGTTATTTGCTTTAGAGTTTTTCATTTAAACTTCAGTCAGTCAGATGAAATAAAAATGGAGTAAAACATTAGTAAAAAATATAATTGCTATATAATTTTGTTTATTATTCATGTTTTCAAAATGATGGTTAGAAAGAGAAAAGAAAATCCATTGATTTTATGTGATGGTTCTGTGTTTTTGTTTATTTGTTTTATAAAACAAATCATGTTTTTTACAGTGTAATTTAACTTTGAAACTTTTATTACTTTTCTTTGGTTATGTACATGTAATCTTCCAAACATAATTTTTTTTTTTTTATTTCACTTTCATGGTATTACGGATCTATAAACTAAGTCATAAAAAACAAAAGAGTTGGACTCTCAATCCTTTCATGCTAAAAACTGTGATTCAAATCCTGTTGGAGGCTGGGTTACATTTTCACATATAGACTACATATCAAAATTATTAAATGTTTGTCAACCAATACCTGATGATTAATAAATCAGTGTGCAAATCTCCGAGGACCCCCACTTCTCAATTTACCCTATGCAGTGAGATTTCCCTTTGACTTCGCTGACCCCCAAAACATTTTCACGGTTAGGAAACACTGCTCTAGTGGTGTCATTAAGCAAAACAGACCATGTATGTAAATAGATATTAGTACTTTAGTCTTCACTTGATACTATGGGTCATGTATAAAGTATATCAGGCTATTTTTGAGACACATCCATTATAATGCTTTGTAATGTGACACAAATGCTACCCAAACCCACACCTGAACTATATTAGGAGTTCAAATGTAGGTTACTTGTATTACTAATTTAAAACTAGCTTTCTTAATTTTCTGATGGAACGAACAGAAGGTTTTAATATTGCTTTAATATATAGATCTTTAAAAATGTATCCAAATACTGGCTTAACTTCATGTATTATCGCTGACTCACATTGACAAACTGGTATTTTACAAATTGATACACTGAACCAGAGACCCCCTTCACATATAATACTTTGTTACATTTGAACATTAACCCCCCTTCCCCCAACAAGTATGACATACGTTATGGATTGCTCTATATACATGTATAAATACAGAAATTACAACACTAGTATTCACTTCATATATATATTTATGACATGATTAAGTAACTCATACTCGTCTAGCAAGAGTGAGGACTACGTTATTTTTTTGGGTAAAAATGGCATGACATTAATACATTTTTTATTATGAGAACAGTTTTCAAGTTAGATATATGATATGTATGAGTATCCATGTCTAAAATATCACCTGAAACCTGGAGAACATCATTACAGGTGCGTGACGTTACACTCATACCTCTAAGCTATACAGTATATCTGTTTATAAAATATTTATGATACTCTTTGTATTAGAATATATGTATGGTAATTTAATCTGTGTTTCAGGGTTATAAAAATTACATTTAAAAACCAGTTATGTTATTGCATGTATGTTTATCTAGGCAAGCTATGTTGAGACGTAATATTAAAATCACTTATTCCTATCTTGAATAGGCAGTGAATGAGAAGGTTATTTTTAATAGTAAAATAACTATCTACAAAGAGTGACTCAATATATTATCAGTTCCTGTTTAAAGTAAATACAGAATACATTTTCCTTGACAGACAAGTAGCACCCCTCAATATATTATCTGGTCTATATAAATAAATACAGAATACATTTTACCTGACAGACAAATGTGAATGTGTATTTGTGATCTGTATGTAAATGCAAGTTTAGTTACCTATTTTGAAACGTAATGTTAAAATCACTTGTTATTCCTGTTTTATACCTGCGTAAAATAAATAATGAGAATATTTTACCTGGCATACAGATGTATTTGTATCTTTGTGTTCTCTGTGTTGTGTATAACTGGTATTTACATGTAGTTACATTAATGCGCAATACTAAAACACTTGTTATTCCAAATTTCAATCTTGAATAAAATTAATATAAAGAGCATTTTATCATGCAAATCTACTTCCTTATTTTTATTCTGTGTTCCACTACTGCCACCATGGGAATTTTTTGTCTCTTTTCTTTTTTTATTATTTTATATTATTTTAACCATTAAGTCCACTTTAAAAAAACAAGAATTCAATTTTGCCTGTTGAAGGTCAGCATTTCCCAAAGTATCCACAGACCCCACACCCCCTCCAGAAAACTCTGGCTACATTTTGTACCAGTAAGTGTTTGTTTAGGTTAGCTCTGTTTACATGGTGGCTTCACACAGACTTTGTTCAAAAGAAACTTGACTGGTCATGGTGTTCTGTTTATTAGGTCATGTAGAGTAGTCCACTTTGTTTGGCTATTACCAATCTAGTCCCTCCATCCTATAGGAACCATGACATTGGAAAACATATAACACAGAAACTGTTTTGTTGTTTTATTTCAAATAATAGGTCATTGTTTAAAAAAAAAAAAATTGTGGTATTAAGTGAGTAGGAAGTATATCCAGGCCTAGAAATAAATAGACTGTCACAAACATTGTATAAAACAAATTTGTTATTTTGGAAGATCTGTCACAAAATTCATTTTGTTGGTCATTTTGTCTGATACTCATGTTTTATCTGTGTAAAATCAAATCAATACAACTTGTGTGTATAGCCTAAATTAGGTTTAAATTAAATAGTAAAAACATACATTATGAAAATTAAATTATATATTTGTTTTTAATTTTCTTATTAAATTGTGTGACAGGAGATTTTCATTATGCAGGATAAATTAATTTATGTAGGGCATTTTTACTGACAATTTTTTGTTAATTTTTATTCCCAAACCTTATATTTAGTGCAAAATCCAACATCAATGTGAAAATAAAACAGCATCACTGTGTTAGTTCAATTTCTGACATTACTGTTAAGTTTTAGGTTTTCCCATGTGATGGTTCATTTGTCCTGTTAAGAACACAATCGACTGAACTAAATAAAACACAAAAGATTGGAATAAATTTATTTTACTTTAACCAGACAAATTTTGTGTCAGATATACATTGTAGGTATAAGGTAAAAAAGCTGTTTCCTCACAATCTGCAGAGGCCACACAAAATTTCTAAATATTTTGTTTGCTTTTATGATTTTTTTTGGTTACCCAAAGTCCTGTTTTGGTATGCACCTTTGTTAGACCTGGTGTAAATTTGTAAGAAGGGGCTTCCAATATTTATATATCTTCAATGTATAACCAGTCTAAATCTGGCACTGGAAGGCAAAAGATATATTTTAGGTCAACCTAAATTTTTCTCCAAGAAACTGAATGCAGAATCATTTTATATAAATTTGTTTATTTTCTTCAGGTGAATCAGAACTGCAGTAGTGATCCATGTGAGAATGGCGCGACATGTGTTGACATTACTACAGCTGAAGATGTAAGTGTGAAAAACATCCACAGGAAACTTTGCATAACAGCTGAACATGGATGAGTCACTAATTCAGAATTTTAGTGTGGGACTCATCCAGGATTTTAATCTGAGACTCACTCAGGATTTTAATCTAGGACTCTAAGGGCCGATTTCTCGTCGACAGTTCAGCCTCGATTCTTAGTTTAAACTGCGTCCACACCTGTTAAAAGAATGGGTTGAACTGCAGATCATGGCTGAACCGTTAACGAGAAACTGGGCCTAAGAATTTCGGTATAGCGGAAAACCTTTTTGCCATGTCAGATGTAAAAGCATAAAACATGTTCTTTTTTCATATGATTCTTTTAATTTCATTTGAAACATGGTGGCCCTCATATCAATAATGGTTGGTTGTTTCATTAATTCCTTTCAAAATTTCGCATGTTTTCAGGACTTTATGTTGGATATGTCTGCCATTTAAGCACAGAATGTCGGTCATTTGTTTATTTTCACGGTAATGTCCAAAGAGCCGACTACACTGGATCTTAATCTGGAGATAGTTTTTAATATGGAACTCATCAGTTAAAATTACAATGCATGTACTTCTGAATGCCAAACTCAGCAAATTTCTGTTTCTAAAATATCTTTAACCAAACATGATTTTACTATATTTTATTATCCTTGTGGGCAATCATAACTGGGAATTAGTTTTCATTATGTCTCAGTGAGCATTATTATGCATTGGTTTAACAAGGCATTTCATTAAGTCTCTGCCCGCTATGACCAATAAGCTTGCCTGTACTAAATATGACGTCATAATTTTGTAAAAGTGCAAATGACGTCATTAAAACTAGAAAGAGTGCAACGTAACGTCATCCATAACATTATGGGATAGAATTTCTCTGAATTGTTGCCGAATTAGAAAGTTTAAAGAATAGAATGATTAAAATTGTCTGGGGTAATAAATAGAATATCAAACTTGTTACCATTTATTATCAAATTTATGTCCCTCATGAAATAATTTTCCTTTTTAACTTGCTAAAGCTCATGAAAAAGAAAAAATTATTTCACATGACATAAATGTGAAAATAAATGGCAACTCATTTAACATCCTCTATTTATACATACATTTTACAATGAGCAGTTACAAATAAAGTTTTGTAAACTAGTTTAATATATTAGCAACTGAAAAAGAAAGACAATACTTTTTTAAATAATACTTGTTGTGTGAAATATGTTTAAAGCTTGGTTTTGTTTAAGGAAATATAAACTGTACATTTTGAGCCTGTCAAGGTGTGTTTACTGTCCCAGTCTTCAGTATCTTCAAACAAGGCTGGAATTCATCTCTGACAAACACAGGTGTTTACCGACTTCCAAATTAAAACAGACAAAATAGTTCTCGGAGTTATTTTGAGAAAAACTTCACACGATAATGCATACCTACATGTAGCTTAGTTTCCATTTGTTATCAGAAATATCTACAAATCTTTAAATATTTAAATATCAACATTTACAAAAGAATAAATTAGGCCTATTATTTGTTCTCTGTTTACTGGGAAATTATTATTAAAAAGAAAATTCTTTAAAAATAAAAAGATTTTTTTTTTTAAAGGCTATTTCGGTAGTGGATGTCAGAAAAGGTGACAACTGTTTAAACATTTGCATAGTGAATGTTGAAATATTTCAAACACAATGTTCTATGCTTTTATGTTGATACTATTCCTTGGAGCACAATGAAGCTAGTTTTCATTATTTAAAATAATAATGCAGTTCAGTATGTCCAGTAAATGTCATTTTATTAAACGGACAACATAGGCTCACTTTATTTTTAACCAGAATCCATTTTCATTCTCAAATCTTTGTCACAGGAATGTACAAGATCCCTATTTTATCCAAATATTTATATTTATTTTTTTATGATTTGTCTACTGACTAATTTAGAATTTAGTGCAAATAAATAATATAATTAATTATTATCAGTATGGATATTATGTTTTCTAATAGATTTTGTCTAATATACATCTGCCAGATTAAACATGAAAAAATGGATGAATTATTTTTATGGGAATGTGATTGAATTGCCATGATTTTTACTTAAGGGAATAATACACAAATTAGATTAACAGATTCTAGTTGAAAACTGAGCTCTGTATTATCTAACATACATTTGCCAGATTAAAAATAAATAAATTAAGAATTATTTTTATGAGAATGTAATTGAATTGCTGTGATTTTTACTTTTGGTAATAATACACAAATTAGATTCACGGATTGCAGTTGAAAAATGAGCCTTGTATTTTCTAAATGAGGATTGTAAGATAATCTTTATATAACTTGCCATGTTCGCCTCAGTGGTCCAGCAATAGAACAATGGACTTTCAAGATGAAAACCATGGTTAAAAACCAGTCGTAGGCTGACTCTCACTTGACAGCGTGTCACAGTTGTCCAAATATTTGACATCCAGTAGCTGATGATTAATAAATCAAAATGCTATTGTGGTGTCGTTTAAATAAATTGATAAATAAATAAATTGATTAATAAATAAATAAAAAAAAAAAAAAATTATTGGCCATATCTTCTCTCTTCATTTTTGGTTGTATTTTAATTTTCCATCGTGTTCATTATACAATTACATGTAAATCGTTACTGTTTATAAAATGTTGGCAGTGGCCTTAATCTTGACCTTTTGGCCAATCCTATAACCTTTTTGAAATTATTTTTTGATAGTAATAAAATATATTTAAATTAGATTGTTCTGTAAATGATGTTTGTTGTTGATTGTTTGTGTTTATTTACAGATTTCTTCATTCAACTGCAGTTGTGCTCCTGGATACACCAGCGCCCTCTGTGATGTAAAAATAGACTTTTGTCGTAGTTTTCCTTGTCAAAATGGAGGAAACTGTACTAGCAATGATAATGGATATACTTGTCAATGTACAGAGGGTATGAAATTATCTATTTGTATTGCTTGTGTTTGAACAAATATTCTCCACCTATTCATGTTCAGTTTAGTGAAATATTTTTCTCTATTAATATTTAATTATAAATCAGCTTATTTTTATAGTAGTTATAATAATGAAAATATATGTCGTCTTCTAATAAATGAAAAAGAAATATTCTCCACCTACATGTATTTATGTTCAATTTAAAGAAATATTTTTGTCTATTACTTTTAAACTATAAATCAGCTAATTTTTGTAGTAACTATAATAATGAAAACATATATTTTAATAATTACCTAATGAGGTAACTGTTTCAGAAATGATGGTGTGAGGGTTAGTGATGATTTGCATTTGGAGGGAACAGATTTGCAGTGATGGTTATAAAGAAATGTTTCATTTGTTTCAGCTTACAATAGTACAAACTGTGAGATAAACAAAGAAATGATTTATTTGTTTCAGCTTTTAATGGTACCAACTGAGATAAACAAAGAATTGTTTTATTTGTTTCAGCTTACAATAGTACAAATTGTGAGACAAACACAAACTGCCCGGACACCGACCCATGTCTGAACGGTGGATCTTGTTTCGGTCTGCAAGAAGGATGGCAGTGTAACTGTACAAATGGTCAGCTTCTGTTTTAATTTCTTTATTATAATTTCACATTATAAACAGTATAACCAGGTTTAAAGTGATTAATAATTTTATTATTGTTAAATTAGTCGTGAGCGTAAATCCCAGGGAGGGAATACATCCTACCCACTTTTTGGACAGGGGTGATGCCTATATAATTATCCTTTTTTGCTTAGAAAAATTGAAATAAAATGCTAATATAATAATCATTTCCAGTATTTCTCTTTATGATATCAATGTAACACTTTGGTCAATGCAAATATACCAAAGACACATGATGTCTATTATAGTTTGAAGGTTTTAGGCAGAAAAGGGGTTTCAAAAACCATAGATTTTCAACAACAAAATTTGGTGGGGAATGCCTCCACCCCTTCCCCATGGCTCTGCCCCCCACTTCCAGGAATCCCTCTGGCTTCATCCCACCTACTTCCAGGAAGCTTACTGGCTCCATTCTCCCCACTTCCAGGAAACTCACCAGCTCCATTCTCCACACTTCCAGGAAGACCACCAGCTCTCTCTCCCCCCCTCCCCCACTTCCAGAAAGCACACCGTCATTCTAATTTTTAAAATCTTTTTTTTTAAATGGATCATCCCTTCAAAAATTTCAGGATACAACTCTACTTAGATTACGAAAAATGAAATTTTCAAATATTTCTATGATTTTGTGTTAATATCATTTCAAAATCTTAACTTACATTGTAAATATTGGTATTCATTAAAATTTTCTAGAATAATCACAAAATAATTTTAACCTCCAAGTGTCTGAAGTTTATGCAGATAAATAAATGTTTTTGTTTAACAAAACATTATTTTTTTTAATCTGTTGTTTGAAAATTTGAAAAAAAACATTGCCACCGTAAACATTGTGAATTTAGGATAAATCAAGAAGATTCTTATCTCTGTAACTGCTCTTTGAATAATTTATCTGTTTGTAATAAATTCTTTTTGGTTACAGGATGGGGAGGTGATAACTGTTCTCGCAATGATGATGTGTGTAACCAGCGTCAGCCATGTTTGCATGGGATCTGCATAGATTCAGATAATGACTACACCTGTAATTGCACTGGAACTGGTTACAATGGTGAGTGATTTGGGAAATTTAAAAAAATAACAAAACTGGTAGTGAAGTCATAAAGCCTACCAGCTATGGAGCAGCCTTGTGAACCTCCAGCTGACAGTAAAGTTCACTGAAACAGCTCATATGAGGTTATTAAAACAGCTCATCTGAGGTTTTAGAAACAGTTCAACTAAGGTTATTAAAACAGCATCTGAGGTTATTAAAACAGCTAATCTGATGTTATAGTTCAACTGAGGTTATTAAAACAGCTCATTTGAGGTTATTAAAACAGCTCATCTGAAGTTATTGAAAGTTCCTCAGGTTATTATAGCAGCTCATCTGAGGTTATTGAAACAGCTCAACTGAGGTTATTAAAACAGCCCAACTGAGGTTATTGAAACAGTTCAACTGAGGTTATTGAAACAGCTCATCTGAGGTTATTGAAATGGCTCATACGAGGTTATTAAAACAGCTCATCTGAGGTTATTAAAACAGCTCATCTGAGGTTATAGAAACAGTTCAACTGAGGTTATTAAAACAGCTCATCTGAGGTTATAGAAACAGTTCAACTGAGGTTATTAAAACAGCTAATCTGATGTTATAGTTCAACTGAGGTTATTAAAACAGCTCATCTGAGGTTATTGAAACAGCTCATCTGAGGTTATTGAAACAGCTCATCTGAGGTTATTAAAACATCATATAAAAAGAAGAATTTTCAATTTCTGTATTAAACCTTTTTTCTGTACATTAATGAATGAATGAATGAGAGCTTCAGTGGTCCAGTGGTAGGACATCGGACTCCAAGAAAAAAAAAAGGATTGTTTTATTTAACGACGCCTCTAGAGCACACTGATTTTCATCTCATCATCGGTTATTGGACGTTAATCATATGGTCATTCAGAAACCTGCTGCTGCCATATAGGCTACTCTTTCCAATAAGCAGCAAGAGTTCTTTTATAGGCAGTATCCTACAGACAGGACAGCACATACCATGGCCTTTGATGAACCAGTTCTGGACTACTGGTTGAAATGGAAAATAGCCCAAACTGCAAGTGGGTCCACTGAGAAGGATCAATCTGATGACCAACAGCTTCACAGGTGGAAACTCTACCGTTTGAGCTACATCCCGCTCCCGGTCTCACAAGCTGAAGACAGTGGTTCAAAACCCGTTGGAGGCTGGCTCACACTTGACTATGTGTCAAAATTATCAAATGTTTGACATCCAATTAAAAATAAATTATTAAAAAAAAGAATGTAAAGTTTGTTTTATTTAATGATGCCTCTAGGGCACATTGATTCTTATCTGATCATCGGCTATTGGATGTCATATATATGGTCATTCTGACATGTCTTTAGAGGAATCCTGCTGCCGCCACATAGGCTACTCCTTCTGATAAGCAGCAAGGGTTCTTTTATATGCACCATCCCACAGACAGGACAGCACATACCACGGCCTTTGATAAACCAGTTCTGAACTGCAAGCCCAAACTGCAAATGGGTCCATTGAAAAGGATCAATCTGATGACTGACTGGTTCAGAGGCAGACACGCTACTGTATGAGCTACATACCACTCAAAAAAAAAAAAAATGAATGAATAATAATGTTTTTGATTTTATTTCATTGTTTTGTTTTTTAATAATTAATTTTTTTTATATATATTTTTAAAGTCTTATTAGTTTGGTACTGGTAGTATTTTAAGGTTGATAGTCATTAAAGTACAAATAAAGTATAACAAGACATTTCAAAATTATTCCAAAGAGGTTTCATGGTATAATATCTGCTTGTGACATTTTTACCTCTTTTTCAATAATTCTAATTTTACCCCAGAAATGAACTTTGGAATCTTTTTGAAAATAGAAGTTGACAAAAATGGTTTCAGTTGGAAGAAAATTGTTACCTTTTCATCACCTGACATAAGTTGTGGGCCACAATACATGAATTAAAGTGGTAATAACAAAGCTGGATGTCTTATACAATATAAGTTGATTGTTACAATTTCTATTTTAGGCACCAACTGTGGTGTGGATGTTAATGAATGTGACTTGGACAATCCACCATGTCAGAACAACGCAGCCTGCAACAACACTGAGGCCAGCTATACGTGCAACTGTACAACAGGTTACACCGGCCACAACTGTGACATTCCCAACTGCAACCACAGCATGTGTGAGAACAATAGCACGTGTCATATTAATGCAACACGCTGGGAGTGTGCATGTCTGGCATACTTTCTAGGTTTGTTATTTTATAGATGATTTACACACTTAGTTACACTTAGTGTCACATCAGGTGGCACAGTCACTATTAACAATAATGTTTCTTCTAGGGATAGTATGACAAAAAGGAGAACAGTTCCAAAAATGAAACAAATGAGGAACAAAATTGTAATGATGTTTTTTGCTATTATTTGCACATTTCATTTGCCGTTGTATTTTGTAAAATACCAATTATATAAGAAAAATAAAAAAGTGGAAAAACTTTTGTATACAGTCAAACCTCGTTATACTGCGTACCTTGGGAACATACTGATTTTGACGTTATAACAAGTTTTATCAGAATGTGTAGTTGACACACTATATGAACACATGGTTAATCATTTGGCACACGTCGGCGATATCAAGGTACCATTTTAATGTATTTTCAATAATGTCATGCAGAATCTGTTTCATCTTGAATTTATGAATTTATTCTCTAAGTATGGCCCAAAGTAAAACTACAAGTGTATGTTTTAAATTGAGTTTTTATTTTTTTTGTGCAGAAGATCAACCAATGGTGGTATAGCGGGTTATTTTACTATGCATTTGTGTTTGAATGTGTAATTGGAAATGTTAGCGGATGGTGGTTCTGATGGGGTAAAATTACATGTTTTTAAATGCAGATGATCGGTACTGCAGGATTTTATTATTTTAATTTTTCTCCTCAGTGCTCCATTCCCTTTTTCACCTTTGATATGCAACTTTCATTCCTTTCTGACAGCACCCCTATCTGTCCACGTCTTGCCGTCCAACTCCACAACCAAGTCCTTGTCTCTCCAACTGTGACAGGTGCTTGTCTCTTGTGGACATCTGTGTTGATAATACTGGTAATAACAACACAAAGAAATACTAACTTGTAAATGTGTTTATTTACAGGTGATTATTGCCAGATTCGAGGACCATGTGTTGATAATACTGGTAATAACAACAGAAAGAAATGCTAAGTTGTAAATGTGTTTATTTACAGGTGATTATTGTCAGATATGAGGACCATGTGTTGATAATACGTATGATAGCAACACAAAGAAATACTAAGTAGTAAATGTGTTTATTTAAGGGTGATTATTGCCATATACGAGGAGCATGTGTTGATAATAAGTGTGATAGCAACACAAAGAACTACTAACATGTAAATGTTTTTATTTACAGGTGAATATTGTGAGATAAGAGGACCATGTGTTGATAATACATGTGATAGCAACACAAAGAAATACTAAGTTGTAAATGTGTTTATTTGCAGGTGAATATTGTGAGATACGAGGACCATGTGTTGATAATACATGTGATAGCAACACAAAGAAATACTAAGTTGTAAATGTGTTTATTTACAGGTGATTATTGTGAGATACGGGGACCATGTGTTGATAATACGTGTGATAGCAACACAACACAAAGATGTGATCAGAACCTGGATCTCAATAACTACACCTGTGTATGTCTGAATGGTTAGTAATTTTATTTAAAGTGTTGTTCACAATTTTCTTTATCTTCTAATTTATATAGCATACAGATTTTCATCCTCGCTTTACCACATTAAAAATAATAATAATAAAGGTACTGAAAAATCAATGTTTTATCCAACTAAGGGAAGATTCAGAAAATTCTCTGCCCTGGAAAGTGGATGTCTCACAGTTCAGTTGTGTAATGGTTGGTTTGTTAAACATATTTTCATGCTTTTATTCATTTAAAGTTCAAGCACACTGCTCTGGGCACACAACTCTACTTCTGTGCTGTTTGTCGAGGACAGAGATTAGTGATAATAGAAAAGATGATACCTGCTATTGCCGCACTTATCAGTAGGCAGCAAGGGTTCTTTTATATGCTCTATCCCATAGACAGGAGAGCACAAATCATGGCCTTTCATAAGCCAGTAATGAATCGCTGGTCAGTGCAACTGGTGTACACCTACATTGAGCAGTCACTCTCGGTTGAAACTGGTACCATGATTAAAAATCCCATGCCTGGACTGAGATTTGATTCCAGCATCTTGTCCAATGGCTTTTAAATCACTACATCACAAGGGCTGATACATGTACAAAATCAAGATGAGTACTTGCTTTGGAGAGGAGAGGGGAGAATGGGCCTCAATGGTTGGATCATGCCTTAACGATTTCGTTTAAAGATAATGCACAGTAAACTAAAATGTATTTCTCACTTTTTTCAAGTAGAATACAATTTCTAAGGAATTTTCATTAGATATTAAATATTTTAATTTTTTTCGGCAGGCTGGAAGGGAGATAACTGTAGCGAGGATATTGATGAATGTGCAGATGGCACAGGATTGTGCTTTAATGGCTCTACATGTCATAATGTGAATGGCAACTACACGTGTCAGTGTGTTCTTGGCTTCACTGGCTGGCACTGTGACATCAATATTGATGACTGTCAAGTAAATATGTGTGACAACGGAGGACGTTGTATTGATAAAGTTAACAATTACTATTGTGACTGCACTGGAACAGGTAAGATGTCATAATAATAATAATAATAATAATAATGAAACAAAAATAACAACAGATATAGACTGTAGCATATAGGTGTGAGAACTGAGGATCCGGTATTGATAGTGTTAATGATCACACTAAGTGTAACTGCACTGGAACAGGTGAGATGTAATAATAATAATAATAATAATGAAACAACAATAACAACAGATATAAATTAATAAACAGGTATGAGATCAGAGGACCCGCTATAGATGGAGTTAACAATTACACCTGTAACAGCATTGGAACAGGTGAGATGTCATAATAATAATAATAAAACAATAACAACAGAAATAGACTGTAGTAACCAGGTGTGAGAACAGAGGATTACAGTAACGGGCAACTGGGGGGGGATCTAGCCCCCCTTAATTATTTTGAATCAAGCATAACCTTGTATCCACTTGCCTCAGTGCTTCAAGCCAAGACAGCCAAAACTAATTCAAAATTTTTATTTAGTTACAATTTTTCAAAATAGCCATCACTATTAATATTTGTAGTGTCCTATTATGTTATTTGAAACATTTAAAATTCTAGTTGATGTTTATGTGGTTATTTTAGTGTTCTTCTTCCTTTTTATGTGATATGAAGTTAAAAATTCATATCTTTTTTTATAATTTGCAGGTTTCCATGGTCGAAATTGTTCTGTTGATGTTAATGAGTGTGAATCCTCACCTTGCAAAGTCAACCAAGATTGCATTAACACAGTTGGGAGCTACAAGTGTCCATGCAAGGATGGGTTCATCAATGATGAATGCGTACTAAACCCATGTCATAAGGTCACCTGTGAAAATGGCGGCCATTGCAATATTACTACTGATGAGAGTGGCTTTCTTGATTACATGTGTGTGTGTATTGATGGATATCAAGGAGTGCACTGTGAAAAAATGGTAAGTCTTTCATCAATTTGTGTATATTGATAGATATAGAGCGCACTGTGAGAAAACAGTAAGTATTATCAGTTTGTATGTGTATTGTCTGATATCAAGGAGTTCACTGTGAGGAAATGGTATTTTATCAGTGTGTATGTTGGCTGATATCAAGGAATGCACTAAAAAAATGGTATTTTATCAGTGTTTATGTATTGACAGATATCAAGGAGTGCTCAGTGAAAATGGTAAATATTATCAGTTTGTATGCGTATTGACTGATATCAAGGAGTGCTCTGTGAAAATGGTAAATATTATCAGTTTGTATGCGTATTGACTGATATCAAGGAGTGCTCTGTAAAAATGGTAAATATCAGTTTGTATGTGTATTGACTGATATAAAGGAGTGCTCTGTGAAAATTTTAAATATTATCAGTTTGTATGTGTATTGACTGATATCAAGGAGTGCTCTGTAAAAATGGTAAATATTATCAGTTTGTATGTGTATTGACTGATATAAAGGAGTGCTCTGTGAAAATGGTAAATATTATCAGTTTGTATGTGTATTGACTGATAACAAGGAGTGCTCTGTGAAAATGGTAAATATCAGTGTGTATGTGTATTGACTGATATCAAGGGTGCTCTGAGAAAATGGTAAATATCAGTTTGTATGCGTATTGACTGATATAAAGGAGTGCTCTGTGAAAATGGTAAATATTATCAGTTTGTATGTGTATTGACTGATATAAAGGGTGCTCTGAGAAAATGGTAAATATTATCAGTTTGTATGTGTATTGACTGATATTAAGAAATTCTCTGTGAGAAAATAGTATCAGTGTGTATATATTTATGAGAAAACAAGTCTTGTGGGTTGATGTTTTAAAGTATCATTTTGAAATTCAATATCTTTATTTTTCACAATTGTCAAATTGAGCTTATGTATTGAAAGACTGAAGTACTGGTAGATAATAGGAACATGTGTGATTTATTCACAGCGAATATTTCACATGTTGATAATAATTGTGAAATATTGGGTTTTATGTGGAATATAAAAAGGCACCATGGAGAGATGGGAGGCAGGGGGCATGGCCCCTCACATTTTAAGGGACAACTAATTTCAAAAATCTCTAAAGTTGTTTTGGAGCTGAATAAAGATGTTTTTAACTCGGTTAGAAAATAAAGTGTCCACATTGGCTAGATGTCAAGATTCGAGCTCCCCCTCCCTCCCCCCCCCCCACTTTCAAATGCTCTCTGCAGGCCCATATAAAGTATAAGTTCTTGAAAAAGATGAAGAAAATTTCAATCTGTACTGATAACATTGACTTACAGGAGTGTGTTCATAATGATGTTTTGTTTTTGTTTTGACACCACCAGAACACATTGGTTGTCTGCAATAATTGATTACATTTGTCCTATTTACATGTGTTAGTATCTACATGTTTTTGTTTGTTGTTTACAGGAGGAAAGTGAGGAACTAAATATATGGTATATTATTGGACCAATCGTTGCCATCGTTCTCATCATTATAATAATAGGTAAATATATTTTATCATTTTTTTTACATTGGTAAGATACCATTCACGGCAAAAGCCTCCTATAAATACTACAACGTTATCTTATCTGTTAAATATGTTAAGAGCACGTAAAATGTATTTTAAAAATATTTTATTTTGTCTTCGATGGAAAAGAACATTCAAGTACACCCCAGCACATTGTTCATTCAGAGGCTATTAGGTGTGACATGGTGTTTTTAGACAGATTGTCTTTAAAGTAAACCCACTACCACTTCTTGTTTTCGTTTGCCATGGGTCACACATGGAGAGCAGCTCTCGAGATGAAGCTGGTGGTCTTCTGTAGTGAATTCACAGACCCGTACAGCTTTTCTTGAATGGCTGCAGATCTCCTCCCTCAGCAAATGGTGGGTTCTACTGTTCTGAAAGATGTGCTTCCCCATAGGGGGATATGGGGGATGGCACGAGGACCTGCTACCACTATACAGGCTACTCTTTCCAAGTAAAAGTAAAGTTTGTTTTATTTAATGATGCCTCTAGAGCACATTGATTTTTATCTTATCATCAGCTATTCGACGTCGATCATAGGTCATTCTGACATATGTATTTAAAAGAAACACGCTGCCGCCATATAGGCTACTCTTTCCGATAAGCAGCAAGGGGTCTTTTATATGTACTGTCCCACAGACAGGACAGCACATACCACTGCCTTTGATGAACCAGTTGTGGACCACTGGCTGGAACAGAAAATAGCC
>JAULBS010101287.1:0-16077 GCA_032355785.1 Symmetromphalus regularis
AATTCAATAGATAACAAAAGAGGTGTTCCTAACCGCTATTTAGGGAAAGTATATGAGGCCATTTAAACAAAACGAATGGGTTATTTTGAGTTACTTGTGTCAAGTGAGGTAAAACCAAAAAAAAAATTGTTTACCCAATATGAATCTCGCATTTAGAACTACGATCATTTCAACATTGTTAGGCCTACTAGAAATGGGGACTCCAAAAAAAGAACGCATCGAGTTAACGTTAAAGCAAAAAGTTGATTTAATACACGAAAGTCCCGGTACTAAGACCACCCCGCTATTAAGACCAATTTTAATAAGTCCCAGAGGTGGTCTTAATAGCAGAGTTTCACTGTATTTCTGCTTATTTTTCAGGATTCTAGTGGTAGTCCTGTTCTAGCTGGTGTCTCACACAATCCATTTGCAGCTCCAATACCAGTTCTTCCTCCCGTCGCTTCCCCTGAAAAATCTAGCGGAGAATCGGTACAGAGTAAATCGGAGAGTAATGTTACGAGTAGACTGCACATGAACGATGAACAGAGGAAGTTCCGCAAGGATTATGATGAGAAATGTAGACAGGTGGCACAGAAGAGAGCTAGAGAGGAGAAAATCAATGCCAAGAAGGTATACAGAACTTGTGATTTAAGTTGAGTGAATATAAGCAAACATTGAATTTCTTTAAGCTATTTGCAGGAATTTATCCACGAGTTTTCACCAGCCAAGGTTCCTATGGCTGAAGTGATTTGGAAAATTAGCGCAATCTTACTCATAATTGGGAAGGGTAATTTTTCACATCACAGAATTTATGTAACTGTAATATTATATTTATTAACCAATTTGGCAATATATGGTCCAGAAATTGGGAATTTTCAGTGCCGTTTGCCTTTGGGAAGGAGTCGATGTTCGGTACTGTATAAAGCCTGGATAAATCCCTGATTTGGTATTAAGTTTCCTATTCGTGACTTCAAATATTAGCTTTATAATGTTTTTTATTTATAATATTTGGTTATACAGGCTGGTTAATTTCAAACACTCAGTTCAGTAATTTAAAAAAAAACCTTCCTAATAAAACCTGTTTTGATGATACATTCACTTTTCAGCATGTCTGCGTTTCACATTTTCACGATGCACATTTCATATATTTTCCGTCATTTAATACACACAAATTTCAATCTGTGTATTAAAATACTAGGAGCATGAGAGAATCCTGAAAGAAATTGCCCAGGATCGAGACAAGCAGAAAATGATGCGAGTAAACCCACCCCATGCTGAACCCTCGTCCTCTAGTGCACAGTCTGACCAGATGACTTCACAGAAAACATCTGACAAATGTCTGTTACAGGTAACTGAATCATGAAACTAGGCATGGTACTTCTCTGTTAAATTGTGGAATTCTGCAAAAAGTAAAAAAAAAATATATATATAAATAAATAAAAATTTAATAATAATAAAAAATTCCTTGCTTTTCATTTTCTCTATGCATGTGGTGTCAGTGCATCAGAAGGCAAAGGATAAGGATGTGTGATAATTTCCACACGTGTGCAGTCATCTTCGCATGGCACATGGACTTGTATTCTACTATAAGCTATTCTACTTCTCATCATGCCTGACTGAGAATCAGTTCTACTAATCGATTACTGTTATGCAAAAACTAATTAAAGTAACGAAATTAATAATAACGGGTTTTATAATTGATATCTTATTGTTCATACAGAGTGTTAATTTTCAGACCCTCTCCCACGAGTTAGAATATGTACAATGTGTTTTTGAGATTTCAGTCGACATTTTAATAATATACATTCATGCAAAAGCCTTGTTTTCATTGTGTACATGTATATGAAAAGAAAAAATCTTGATAATTACTCCTAAAGTAATAGTATGAATATTTTAGATTAAACATTAAATGTAGTCGCTTGTGATTTTCATGTCTGAATGAAAACCTAATTACCATGTTCGTTTAACATAAGCTAGCTTCCGTATGACCATACTCCACAATCATGTGTTGATATTGACATGTGTGATTAAATTATTTCGTTTTCTTCAGATTCGTCTTCCTGATGGGAGGTGTTTGCGTGAATCATTTGATCACAATTCCACATTAAACACAGTGTGGGACAGAGTGTATGCAAAATACAAGGGTACAAGCCGAATGTGTTTCATGCAGGTTGTTATCAGTATTCAGTCCATTACTCTTTTATTTCTATGTGTTGTTATATTCATTTTATGTTTATGTTAAGCATTTCTTGTAGGGTACTTTTCCATGATGAGCCATGGGAGCACTCTGCATATATTTTGAAGATATAATAGGGAATTAATATTACTTTTGAGTTTAGTGAAGTTTTTGTTTTTAATATAGTAAATCGGAAAAGATAATGCATTGTAAAACTTTCAAACAAATGTTTTGAATGAGAATAGAGGTGGCTTTCGGATTTTGTATATAATTATAGACTGCTAAACTTGCTTGCAACAAAAACAAAACCCATACAAAATCAAAAATAATATGTTGTTAACATCCTTATGTTGTCTCATGATTTTGTGAAGTTCTAAAATCATAATATTAGATCAAAATGAGATTCCTTCTCAAAAACAGATTTTTCTCCAAATTAATCCAATATTGAGGGGACATAACTCTTAAAGGAATTGAGTATTGTAAAGGTTAATCCACATAACACGATGACTATTAAATCCAATGATTAATTCACACATTTTAATTTTACTCACTATCATCCTGGTATTACAATTTCAAAATCCATTAATACAAGTATTATATTACATTAATGTCTTGATGATTCAGTTTCATGATTATTGTATTTATTTATATTTACATATACATATACACTATTATTTTTCTGGAGTGGGATGTAGCTCAAATGGTAGCGTGTCCTGTGAACCGGTCGGTCATCGAGTTGATCTTCCTCAGTGGACCCATTTGCAGTTTGGGCTATTTTCCATTTCAACTAGTTGTCCACAAATGGTTTTCCAAAGGCCATGGTATGTCCTGTCTGTGGGATGGTGCATATAAAAGATCCTTGCTGCTTATTGCAAATAGTCGCCTATGTGGTGACAGCAGGTTTCCTTTAAATAAATATGTCAGAATGACCATATGATTGACGTCCAATAGCTGATGATAAGATAAAAATCAATGTGCTCTAGATGTGTCGTCAAAAAAAAAACTTTACTTTTTTTTTTTACTATACACTATTATTTTTCTCAGCCTTTTCCTCGTCGAGAGTTCTCACAACAAGATTTTAACAGTACATTATGCGGACTCGGTTTATCTCCATCAGGTTCATTGGTTCTCAAAAAACCTACAGAAGATCAAGTCTCAGGTATTTATCTACCATATTCTTGTCAACTGTTGTATATTAAAAAATCACTCATTTTCAAGTGTTGATATAATGCTATTCCAGGGTTTAAGCTGGATCACAGAAATCATTAGCAATTTGCCTAATTTTGTCAGAAATTCTGTAGCCAAATTCAGTTTCAGTTAGCCAAATAAATTGACAAAATCATCTAAAATGTACCGAATGAATTGTAAGTAATGGAAACGGCGAAGCTACTGAGTTTGAACTCTTCCGATGTTGTATAAATAAACTGTGTATGTCTGCATAAAAAAGAGCAGACACAGTAAGTAATATTTAGATGGTTCGCTGACCAATTAAAGCCAGGAACTACATAAGTAATAAGGAGAATTACATAAGTAACAAGGAGGAAGAGAGTCAAAACAGTGGTTGATTGCAAGTGATATGCAATTTTTGAATTAGATGTTTGGCGATTTTATAATCCTGTGCATTTGCCATATTCCATTTTAATTCATATTTGGTAAATTGGCAAATGACAACTTAAACCCTGTTATTGTGACAGTCTGGCCAGAGGAGGACATCATGACCCACATATTACATTTGTCAAACTAATGGACTGTCAAAACAAATACGAACCTAAATATTTTAAAACTCTGATACCACAGCATTTTTAAGTTAAATAGATCTATATTTAAATATTGGTAATATAATATTAAATTTTATGTTTTGTCATCTTAAATTAGTAATGTTTAAGTTTAGTGCAGTAGGTTTTAATTCTGACATGCAGTATTTTTATCCAACATGAACAAATGTATGACAGCTAATTAATCTCAGGACTATTCACATAGTTACTGAGATTATAATTATTAGCAAAATTAAATATGTTACAAACCTTAAAAATATAACTCAAATTCAACAGTACTTAAAATTTGAAATGATTCTTATTGTTTATTGACAATATTTGTTTTATATTATGCTGTAGAAATGCCGAATGAAGCACAAGATAAGAATGAGACTGCAGAAGAAATGGAGGTGGGAATTTTTGAAGAAAGAATAAACCAGCGATGGGGTCCACGTCAGGCTTGGGGACCAGGTCAACGGCTCGATGATGCAGTGGTTGAAAATGTGGATGGTTAGTATTTTGTCTGACTATATACGTTCTCAAACTCTCATACTGTTCTTTTCTATACCACCCCAGATTCTTTTTCAAATGAAGCTGGCCTGCCCCATTTGACCAAATTGTGACTGGATTTAGGGCAGATTTCTCGTTGACAGTTCAGCCTCGATTCTTAGTTTAAACGGTGTCCTCCACACATGTTAAAAGAATGGGTTGAACTGTATATCATGGCTGAACCGTCAACGAGAAACTGGGCCTAAGAGTATGAAAGGTTAAAATGTAACGATTGAGATTGTATGACAAATCGAAGTGTTCTGTTATTTAGATTGTTAAGTGTTACATAGCTTGGTAGGTAATATTGTCAGGTTGATCCTCTTTAGTGGGCCATTTGGGCTGTTTCTGAAGCCATGCAGTGGTGCACAACTAATTTAACCTTCCGGACACTGCAGACGACTTATCTCGCCAACATCATGCTTGAGTACTGAAGGCGACATATCTCGCCAAACTAACTGGCCCTTTAAAATTAGTATTTCCTGTAGCTTAAATGCATTACGGGAGGAAATGACACAATACCTATATTATATATATACATAGCATGTTCCCAAATGCAAATGGTGGATTTTTGAAGCGTTAGAACTTTATCAATCGAAAGTTTGGATGTAAAGGCGGGTCTTTTTCATGAAGTTTGTCATAACGTGACGAGCAATGGCAGCGAGGCGCTAAGCAGAGATTTTGAAGAGCTAATTGGGAATAAATATTAGTTTGGGGTTTACTGAAGGTGAGGATTTTAATTCTGAATATCGGGAGCGAATAGCGAGATGATTTTCAAATCAAAATGTTGAATGACACCGAGTGTGAGAGAATATGGTGTTGAATGTGAGCAATCTGACCATAAATATGAATTACCAAGCGTGGTTTACAGTGACCTTATCACGTGCTGGGAAATAAATGTTATTGCCCTTCCACAACAATAATATTCAACCTCTGTGGTTTCCCTGATTGGATTTAACTGACATTTCTAACCACCGAGATGTGCAGTCTGGTTTTATTACTAAATTCTGTCTACACAACTACCTTTGAATGTTTGTTAAATTAAACTAGACAGTGTTTTCAATGTGTTTTAATTGTAGAAGAGATGGCTGGCATTGAAGATGAAGATGAGGGCAATGATGATGGACAGTTTGGAGGCATGAACCGAGGCTTGATCGAAATGATGGGCAACCAGTTCATGCCATTGAGAGGCAACATTCCAGGGATGGGGTGGGGTGAGGAAAACAACGCACAAATGTTTCAGGGAGTGGGTCAGATGTTGGTTCCTGAAGGTCATCCCGGTGATGATAGACGCCATCAGAATAAATCTGCTGCAGAAATGGCAGGTAAAACTCGTATTGTGATGTGATGCTTATACAGGACATTCATGCCGTGACATTTATATCATTACGATTCCTTTACAGGATTTTATGGCCATTTTGAAACCATGCTTGTTTTTCTTATAAATTACCTCATTTGCCATTGTTTTGTTTCAAATTTATAAAACATTTGAGAATTGCAATAATTCCTTTTGCTGTTATTTGTAGATTAAAGTAGTTAGTTTGGTTCACATTTTTAACTAATTACATGGATACAATTAACATTGTTTTTGAAATTGGGCGATTGTACCTGATTTTTTTAAATCTCCTTTGTTTTTTTCACAGCTGAGGCAGCACGTGGTAGATACGCTGAGCCCCAAGCGCCATCAGTTTCCGAACCAAGCTTCGATAGCAGCAGCAACAGCAACACACGTCTGACCTACAAGGTCAGCACTCTACTACAGATGTGTTTACATCACATGTCATGTCGACTCAACAACCCCAGAAACACATTTGTGTCACTCAGTGGCATATCTGAGGACCTCGCTCAGAAGATTATCAGCCAGCTTCTTAAAGAGAGACTTTTAAAACCAAAAACTCTTCAACTCTTTGTCCCTTGGTATGTTGTTCATCACACATTTTTTGTTCTTTCATATAATGTTTATAGTACACATGTCTGGTCGCTATAGCCCAGCTCTTGAAATTTTCATCAGAAATTGTTAATGGCATTGCAAAAGATTACTAGTATATATATTTTTTCTTTGCCGTGGACCTACATTTGTGACACGCAGGCATTTTTCACTATTATCTATCTTATCATTACTCTTGTTCATTGGTCATGAAGATAAAACTTGGTCCACTTTACATATATTTCTATTTTTTTATTGTAAAATTGCTTTGTAGCAGCATCACAAAAATATAAATATATTATACAGTACACTCATTTTCATCAAATTGTAGTAACAGTGCCATAGTAAAAGGCTTTAGGAATGACAATTAAGCATCCTCTTAACTTTGTCAGAATTCCAAGGGCTGCTAGCAGTTTTAACCAGGTTCCAACAATATAAAGATGCTTTCTCTCCTTCAGCATTTTATACTTTCAAGTAGTTTTTAAAGTACGTCTATCAGAAAATAGTCTAGTTGTAAAATATGTAAGACTAAACCATTTCTTTTTTTGCAGCTACCTAACGAAGCTGTTGTTGGACTGCTACCCCTACACCACTAATGAATTGTTGAACTCTGTTAGGTATGTTTGTTCTGACTAGTGGGGTGGAGTTGGCAGATGGTAAACTGCAAACTAAGAAACATTCACTTTTGTTCTTTAAGTCAAATTCTGTGTTTCTATAATTGAAATGTTCCTAGTTACATCAGAGTAAAGTTTGTGTTATTTAACTATGTCTCTAGAGCACGTTGATTTTTATCTTATCATCGGCTATTGCACGTCAAACATATGGTCATTCTGACATATTTCTTTAGAGGAAACCTGATGCCGTCACGTAGGCAATTCTTTCCAATAAGTAGCAATGGGTCTTTTATAAGCTCTTTTCCACAGACAGGACAGCACATACCACAGCCTTTGATGAACTAATTGTGGACAAGTGGTTGGAACGGAAAATAGCTCAAACTGCAAATGGTTCCACTGAGAAGGATCGATCTTATAGTTACATCAGAGAGAGACATGAATGGCACAGATGTTTTATTTGAATCTGTTATACCACCTACTGTAGTCAAGTTTATTTAGTAATTGATATCTTTGATGACTTGAATGTAATACAGGCTTTTTAATAACTCATTTATTCATGGTAGGAAGATAGCAGAAGAAAAACTTAATAGATGTAAGGCAAATATATATTAAAATATTAGTATACAGAATTATGATAAAATAAACTATATGCACACATACAAAATTATATATCTAAATATATTATACAGTGTTATAACATATAAATTCATTAACGAATGAAGCACAAATTAAACATATTTGTTAAATTGTCAGTATCACTAAAACTGCACACACACTAATATATTCTAGATATACATCTAAATATATTATACTGTTCTTAACATATTATAAATTGATTACAGAATGAAGCACCAATTAAAAATAATTGTTAACTTGTCAGCATGACTGATTAACTAGTCAGTCACTTGAACTGCTGTTGGTATATAGGTTATTCTGAAGACGTCATGTTCAGAATCGTAATCTTGTTCTGAAATTATTGTTTTTGGTTTTTTCGTCAACATCATTTTCCACTGTTTCTGCAGTTGTGTTCTGGTCAGTGTTAAACAAATACAAATGTATTCTGCAAAAAGTGCATCATCTTCTGACATGTCATTACAATGGAAATGTCGATTTTCAGAAAGTTGCGTGAAACCACTGAACTCGTGATATGGTCCCATGTGTCCTTCATCGAAGGGATGGTTTGTGTTTGCTGTCAGTTTTTGTTCACCATCTGCTTATTCCAAACATTTCTTACATTGGACTTGAACATTTTGTTCAAGATGTAATACTGATGTGCATCTACCTGCAACAATGTTTAATTAGTTCCAATATGTTTAACACCTACTCACCACAACTCTGTAAAAAGAAAAGTAACTAACACATTTATTTAGAGGAATCCCGCTGTCACCACATAGGCTACTCTTTCCAATAAGCAGCAAGGTTTTTTTTATATGCATCATCCCCAGGACAGCACATACAATGGACTTTGATGAACCAGTTGTGGACCACTAGTTGGAACGGAAAATAGCCTAAACTGCAAATCTACCACTATGTATGCACAGTGAAACAAAATGCGATTTGTTATTTTAACAAAAATGTCCTTTATTAATTACTTTGTGCACTTCTTCTGGAATGTAAAATTGAAATGATTCTGTTAACTGTAAAACCATATCATTTTATAAAAGAATACTCTTCTATTTGTATTTTGAATGTTTTGTGTAAAAGATTCAAAATGACTGAAATGTCAATGTTTCCACTTTAATTCTTATTCCAGGTATCACCTGCATTTGAAACACCTCAGTTTAAACTCATGTTCACTTATAACAGATGGCGGACTCAAAGCAATAACAGGTAAGAATAATTGTTAATCTGTTACGCTACTTACTATAGTAACGTTTATCTAACAGTTGATATCTTTGATGACTTGAATGTAATCAAGGCTTTTTTAATACCTCATTTTTTCATGGTAAGGAGATAGCAGAAGAAAAACTTAAAAGATGAAAGGCAAATGTATTAAAATAACTAGAATACATGTGGGAGATGGGACACCAGACTAATAGATGTGAATGTTTTATTGTTCTTTTAATCATAAATACATTTTTATCTGTTATGCACAGGCAAAGTACTTCTCCAGACATGCCAACCATTATGATTTGGGCATAACTATTGCGATTTTATGGTGTCCATTACACATAAGTCATCAATTATTAGGACTTGAAAGTGAATTTCAAATTTGATGCTGAAATTTAGATTTCCTATATGTTAAGAAATGTAGTCTGTGATTGGTCAATAGGTGTAAGCTGACCAATGAGATCACTTCAGACATTCTGGCAGTATTGCCGTCTATAGACGAATGTGGGAACAGAAGATGGCAGATTTTGAGTGAGCCGACATGATAGATACCCCACTGAAAAAATGCCACAAACCTAATGGAAATACAAAACCTGTTACTCAGAAGTACAGGGATAAGTACCACCAAGAGTTTCGCGTATTCGTGCGATCTTCCAAGTCTGTTTATCACGCATTTTGCATGCTGTGCAACTCCCATTTCTTGGTAGCGCACTCTGGAAAATTTGATGTGAGCAAGCAAGCAACTTTAGTTGATCGTTACACTTTGGCATCTTTCAATGTTGGCATGTCTGCTTCTCTGCTAAACTGCAGAATTTTGTGAAAAGCAAAACAATAATAATAAATAAATAATTATAAAAAATCATTGGTTGTTATGTTCTGTCTGCATGAATGCTTGCTGTGTCAGTTCAGCATCTTGTTCGGTACAGACTAGCATAAGCAGGCGTTACGTTGAAATTTCACCACTTCCAAACGTTCTCATTGGGTTTAAGGTGAAGTGCCAAACCTAGTCTAGCTAGCAATTTTCTCCTGAATGTAGCAGTTTCTGCACATGTGCAGTTACCGTCGTCTAATACATGATGCATTTTCATCATGAGGGGAGGTATCGTTCTTTGCAAAACATCAACAGCAGTAATTGATGCCAAAGTGAAAAATAGGTGGTGCTGTGATTGGTTGGATATAGAGTATCGAGAGGAAAGACTTTCATAATGTTTCGAGAAACTTCGGATCCAAGTCAAAACATATTGTACGGTTTGCCGACATGACATTTTCTTAACTTTTTGCTGCAGACGGTCTCTGTTTGATAATTTTACAGGGGAAAAAACTTGATTCCTGGTATAACTTTTCTTTGAAGACTATTTTTTTCTGTACATGTCTGTATGCAGTATTTCCAATACAGACATCTTCAATTTCATGCTTTCCAGTGGTATCATATCGAAAGAGAATTTTTTTTAATAAACTGATTGGTGTTAAAATATGTTTAGTTATTGACAATTTTTTATTTTAATGGACATGATTTTATCTTCAGATATATAGCATGTGATTTGTTGTTATTGCAGTTTTGAAGAAGCTGAAGGTGCTTAACTTGGGTTCCTGTAAGCAGTTAACCAACAAGTGTCTTCCTGTCATTTCAGGTACATGTATCTTATTCACTGATTCACTGCTGATGAATTTTTTTAGCAATGCCATTCTTTTTTTTCAGAATTTTTCCAAAAATAGGGAGTTGTAGTGAAGTTGTGCAAAATGCAATATTAGTTCATTTTCAGAGTCGTCTTCGCTTTCTTCCGTATAATTATCTGAATCGGAGCTCATTATTAGTTCCTTGGCTTCAGATTCCCTAAACAGTCGTCCAGGTCATCCACATGTTTCACACGAATCTGATGACATTTCCACTGTTAAATGTTCATTTTTTAACTGTTTTTGAAATAAACAAACAGGAAAAGTTTGCAAGGCAGGTCCGAAAGGACCTCCCATAATACTACTACACTGAGCAATTATCTTTTGGATCGCTTTAATTATGTGTAAATGACCTCATACTGGTTGAGGTCTCAAAATGTATATATATGTCGCCAGCACATGTAAGGAAAGTAGTTTATGACGCCCACAGTGAATCATTTAATGTACTGGTGAATCATTTTTATTTACAACATAAAAGTATCTTTTAGAGTTTCTGTAACAATTTTTCACCTCCCTTTTGATGAAAAAATGTCACCTCATTTTTTTCTTTTGTTATAAAATGTAATTACCAACACGCATTTAGTAGAACACAGTCCCAGGTCGGTACACGCTTGGTATGGTCAGCATTTTTAACCATATATAATGATTGTTATTGTTTTCCTATTTAAGTGTTCACTTCGAATTCTTTCATAAAGTAACAGTCCATTCTAGTTTGATCATTTCTTGTTAATGAAGTTACTTTATCAATTCTGCAGTTGCAAATGATTTGGAAACAAGGTAAAAGATGGGATGGATTATTGCAGATATATAGGAAAATTGTTACTGCTTATGACTTGTTTTTTTACTGATACTTTTGATATACTTTGTAAAAGTAAAACTTAAATAACCAAAGTATGTTTTTAGTTGGACTGGCTCTCCAAACAATTCTTCTTTTTCTTGTTTATTTATGCTCCTTTATAGACAAGCATTTTGCCTTTTATGTTATATATACAGATTGGAAATGTACTTATTTTGGACATTCTGTATTTGCAGAGTTACCAAACCTACAAGGTCTTAATCTAGAGGATACGGGTGTAACAGACTCAGGCATTATGGAATTTTTGTCAACTTGTACCCAGAATATTCAAAACCTGAACTTGAACCGAACCCAGGTTTCTCATAACATAATCCCACATTTAAAAGGTAATTTTCTAGGTGATCATTTAAAAAATTCAATTGTTTTACTTTAATTTACAAATACTGTTGTTAGTTTGGTGGCATGCCATCCCATTGCTTGCAAGTTTTAATATCAAGGGAGGTAATCTCATATAATGAGTGTTTTGCATTTGCCTGTATTTTACTTTTAAAGTGAGCTGAGAGATGTCACCTTAGGTGTGATTGACCCATTGGGTTTCAAAAATTCATTTAAACTACTTTTATCAATACCTGGTACTAATAAAATATTAACAAACACAAGAAATGAAAAGTGAATCATTAATTATAATAATGTAATAAAATTTAATTGTGATACAACTTTTAGAAACAGTTAAGTTTAATTAACCTGATTTCTTGTTTTTTGTCTTCATTCATTTTATATGGTATTAAACCATTTATTTGATGTATTTTTTTCTCTCTTGACATGGCCATACTAACTATTTAGTGGCTCAAGTCCAAAATGCACTTTATAATGTACTGGCAGATTGTATGTATATTTGTATATTTTCTCTTTAATTTGTTTCAGTTTTACCCTGTTTGAAGTCACTTTACCTGGAACAAACAAAAGTGAGTTAAGGTTAGGCACGGCACAGCGTGGTAAGGTAGAGAAAGTAGAGTAGAGTAGTTTATAAATGACTGGAAATGATAAGAAATTAATTGTGCAGTGCATGTATTTTCATTCAGTTGTGTAAATAATTAACAGCAATTCATGGTGGACACTGACCACATAAATCTGTGAAAATTGGCGAATTTATCATTTGTTCTAAAAATTGGGGTAAACTTGCATAATTTTGCAAACCTTGAAAATTTATTGTAAATGCCATCCATACTTAGTTGACACAATATGTGATTTATGATATATTAGCTGTTTAAAAGATTGTATGTGGTTTTCTTTTAAAGTATGTCATGGGCGGGTGTTTTAGAAATTAGTATTTTCTCATGTTCTCATTAATATGAATTATAAAGTTGGTGGCATGAATGTTAAGATTTGCAAACTTAGTCATGGGAAATATGTTTTTTATATAGAGCTCTACATAAACAACCTCTGCAATTAAGAAAATGTACATGACAAAATAAATGCTGTGGAGAACTAGTGTCCATGGTATTTTCCACCGTAATTTATGATGAAGTGTACTTTATTTTTAATAATAAGAAAAAATTTAATGAAAAACTCTGTGGCAATCTCGACGGCATTGCCGATTGTCTCAGACAATGTCAGGGGTTGCATAAACAATTGTGTCTTGGTAATTGATAGACAAATGTTCAGTTCTCGATTGATTTATTGATTGATGGCTATTGATAAATTATAGTTATTGATTGATGGTTGCTAGATAAACCATTTGTTTTTTGACTGTAGATAAACAGTTTATCTGGGGTAGAAGATCTGAAACAGCTTGAAGTTCTAGATGTAGCACAAACATCCATCGTCACCGAGTCGCTGATGTGTCTTCAAAATCACCCTGCACTAACCTGTCTGAGTATTGCGAACACCGAGCACGTCTCAGGCGATCTAGCACTGCAGTATATTTCAGGTACTGTACATTAGCATTCTGCATGTTGTTTCTGCTTGCGTGCCAGTAGTTTCAGGGGTGAGAACTGTATGTGGAATTCCACAGATTTTATATTCCCAGTATCGATCTTGTGAATCGCCTAAATCCGATGAGATAATTTTGACGGGGGAGGTCCATTTTTGTTGGCCTTTTCTCTTCTAAGCAACGAAAAAGAGCCCAACCTTAGGCAGAAATGTTTTCTGGAAAATAAAGAATAGTTTTGAAACAGTTCCCGCAGATCATTTCAGCCACATCCGACGTTCTATGGAAAATTGGGAAGCACAGAGGATCTCCAGGTTCTTATTGATCGAGAGCAGTCACTTGGAAATCCAACATGGCTGCACCCATAAGCTTGTCTCTGCAACGTGACCACAGCTTGTAAAATTCACATTAGAGACAATTTGTTTCAATGGAATTCAGCGACAGGGATATGGATGATATAAAATAAATTTATAAAAATAGGCAAAAACAAATTTAAGTGGGATTTGTTGGAGGAAAAGGACCCTCAAAGTTCACCAGAATGCACCATTTCCCTCTGTATTTCAGATAAAGCCCCTACCTTTGGAAGGGCCACTGCCCCCTCCCTCACAAAACATCCCTTTTTTGGGCCTGTGATCCAGAAAACCTCCCAATGAAAGGAAATGTGACGTTTTGTTAGTTTTCCATTAACGGTATCTCTGTTTACATTAAAAAAAAATTCTGCTGTTTTTCTCATTTGCCATTCTCAGCCCCGTAGTTTAATCAGCAAGTTATATAATTAAAAATTGGTACTATCACAGAAATTACAGAACCAAAACGTATCTCCTGTGAAATGTTTAATCTTTTGTCTGGTCAGTGTAGGCCCGTCTTAAGAATATTTGAGGCCCTCAGGCAAAGCAATGTACTGGGGCCCTAACCCTTCCCCTCGCCTTATATTAACCTTATTTTATATTTGTTCAATTGAATTTTGGAGCCACTAAAATCATGGGCTCAGTATGCTTATATGATAAGATGGCACTGGGTCAGTGGACACATTGAGCTATTTCTATTATTGTCAGTGGAATGTGGCTGGTATATCAAAAGCTGTTATTAGTGATGCCCTGGGAAAGTGAATATAAAAGACCCCTTGCTGCTAATCAGAATAGTTTGTGTGGTAACACCTAATTTCTTTGTTGAATGTACAGTTTTATTTCTCAGAACCACTGTAGGATTAAGTATTGATTCATTGCCTCGTCAATTTTATTAGTTTATTTGAATAATGGTCTAATGTATGATATTCCTGTTAATTAGGTTTGAAACTGCAAACATTGTATCTGCCAAGTCGACACACGACAACTAGTCACGGTCTGAGACATCTGGTCAACATGAGTCTAACAGCACTTGACTTGACAAACTTCATCCACATCAATGACGATGGCTTGAAACACATTGGAAAGATAACAAGGTTTGTGTCATCAAGTTATCTTAAATGTTAAGTATTCTAGAGAAGGGTTAGAGGTTTAAATATCCCATTTTCAGATGTTTGTATTTTAGAACACATTTTCCCAGCATCAAAATTGCAAACATCTGAAAACTGTTGACTTAAAAACATTTAATGTTTGAATATTGTTGACTTAAAAACATTTAAAGATAATGTGATAAACATTTAAAGATTATGTGTTACAGTGCAAAAAATGACACAGATTTTAGGGTTTGGTAGCTATAGCCCTGAAAATTTAATGAAACCGGAATTAATTTTATGTTGTAAAGCTGGTGTTTTTATCATTTGTATATCAATGTAATTTGAAATATGGAGAATGACTTGGATGTCAGTAAATGTTAATTTCTGTTTCTATTTACAAATTGTTTCATATCAGCCTAACAAGACTTCTACTGAGTAATACGAAGCTGACAGACGAGGGAATGTTCTTCTTGAAAGGTATTTTAAATTCCTTAATTCTGTATCTTGTTGCTCACAAAGTCCAAATGTTAATGTATTTTCAAATGTTGCTTGCAAATTGTATGACATGACATTAATATTCAGACTTTAAAATTTTTATAAGCATATGCCCTGAGAAAGTATAATTTTATTTTGTTCTATAAATATTTTTACTTGGGATCTGTTTTACAGGTTTGGTAAATCTTCAAGTTTTGTACTTGGACAGGACAATGATTTCAGATGTTGGTGTGCAAGTTTTGAAACGTAAGTTAAATGTTTTTTGGAGGTTATTTACAATTCATGGTTAAGTTTTACTTGCATAAAAAAATGATGGTTTGCTTCTAGTGGTGTAATGATATGGCCAGAACAGTATTGTGATATATTGCGATACAGCAAACCCATATTACAATACATATTGTAATATGTGATAAAGTCATATTTTGATACTATCATACTAATTACTAACCATATCTGAAACAGGTAGAACTGTACTAATTTCTTATGAAAAAAGAGAATGTATAGACACAGTAGATTTATATCTTTTAATTAAGTGTAACTTATTTTTATAACTTACTGTCATAGTCATGTGTTTTATAAGAAAATGGATACTCATTCGGTAGATATATTGCGATACACGAAACCATATTGCAGTATATCAGGGCTTCTAGATTTTTTTTTAAATCCACTATCCGTCCAACCAGTGATTTTCAAAATTCACTAGCCCGACTTAAAAATTCACTAGCCCTACCACCTAACACTACAAAGTAAAAATAAAACTCAAGACTTGACAATCGGATCGACTCGCTAATTTTGCATAGAAAAAAAAAAGCCATTACAAAATATACACGTGTCTGTTCCTTGATTCACTGTAAGATTAGTGTCACCGTTTTCAAAAACAAAAGAACACAATAGATCTATCACTGTATCAGGTGGCGA
>JAULBS010101298.1:0-16075 GCA_032355785.1 Symmetromphalus regularis
AAAAATCCATAGACTCGAAATTGAAATCACTATACCATGGTTCAGTTAAAATGTCTTTCGAGATATGAAAACGAGATCTAGTATAACAAATACATGTAAGTTTCATTCGTAGTTAATATTTAGACCACGAAGCCCCTTAAGTTCCGTGGGAATATGCCTTTAATATCAGTTGTCCTATAGCCGCTGTGCTTCAGGGGGAGCGGGATGTAGCCTAAACGGTAGAGTGTCCGCCTGTGAACCGGTCGGTCGTCGGATCGATCCTTCTCAGTGGACCCATTTGCAGTTTGAGCTATTTTCCGTTCCAATCAGTGTTCACAACTGATTCATCAAAGTGCTGTCCTGTCTGAGGGACGGTGCATATAAAATACCCTTGCTGCTTATCGAAAAGACTACTCTATGTGGTGGCAGCGGGTTTCCTCTAAATAAATATGTCAATGACCATATGATTGACGTCTAATAGCCAATGATAAGATAAAAGTCAAAGTGCTCTAGAGGCGTCGTTAAATAAAACAAAACATTAATTTAATTTAAAAAAAAAGAATTTACAGTTGTCAAAGTTTTAAGGTATATTAGCTGTGGGGAATGGTTATATGATAATAGTGAATTAATTGGATAAACATTAGCTGCGGGGAATGGTTATATGATAATAGTGAATTAATTGGGTAAACATTACAACCAGTAGTTCAGTATTATAGTAAGTTTTATGACCGCCAAAGATCTTCAAGGACAATTGGGGTCAGAAGTGAAATTTGAAAGTTGACGTTTTATTTATCAGTAGTAGGTGATACCGTCACGATGTGTCATACATTCATTCAGTCGACAAGGCATACTGCGTGTGAGTTTCCCAATGGCCATTTGAGGGAGTCTGTTCCACTCCTCTTGCAACGCTTGACCAACTTCCCCTAACGTTGTAGGCGGTCTTTGACGTTGACGCACACGTCTCCCTCTCATGTCCCAGACGATAAACAGACCTAAAATTTACTAGGATGTCTGAAAAATTGATATTAACATTAATATTTCAGGTTCCCATACTTTTTTGAAGAGTATAGTTTCTTCGAAAACAATATGAGGAGAGAATTACATTCTGTTATCAAAGATCAGTTGTATAAATACAGAACCATCGATATTCGTTAGCCGCCTTTGACCTTATTCATTAACTGTCATTACTTTAGTAAAAATAACATGTCTTATTAAATGTCTTATGGTAAAGGTTTGAAGGCCGTTTAATGAGTAAATGTGACCTGCCACACCGAAATGAGTCACAAAGTACCAACTGGACATTTTGAGATGTTTAAATCACCACAAAGTAGGACATGAGATGTTTATATCACCAGAAAGTTGAACATGAGATATTTATATCACCAGAACGCAGGGCATGTGCTGTTTTTAATTATCCAAACTATATAAAAATATATAATATGGTTATGGAGTTATGGTTATTTGAATTCGGGTACCCTCTATCAAGTAGTAAAACATCAGGGTGGAAGTTGGCGATCGAGGGATGTTCATGTTCTTGGAAATGAGTTGCATAGCACCATCTGGATATTTTGAGATGTTTACATCAACAGAAAGTAGCACATGAGCTGTTTCTAATGATCCAAACTGTATAAAAATATAGCAGTTTGGGTTATTTCCCGTTCCAGCCAGTGGTCCACAACTAGTTTATCAAAGACCGTGGTATGTGCTGCCCTGTCTGTGGGACGGTGCAAATAAAAGATCCCTTGCTGCTTATCGGAAAGAGTAGCCAATGTGGTGCAGCGGGTTTTCTCTAAATACATATGTCAGAATGACCATATGATTGACGTCCAATAGCCGCTGATAAGATTAAAAATCAATGTGCTCTAGAAGCGTCGTTAAATAAAACAAACTTTACTTTTTCATGGCTTGTTATAAGATAAGATGTTCCCACCATGGTGCAAAGTGCAAAGTGTCTTGACATGCGTAAAACAAAACGGATACGTAGTATCGTAGCAGTGGTCTCTCGCTATCTACCCAGAATTGTTAACAACCCTGGCCACTGCAGGCAATGCTCGATCATGATTGGTAGAAATAACTGCACGGGCATTTCGCCGTTCATGCTTACGGGCGTTGTCCGAATACTATATTCTATAAGAGAACCTAGAGAAACAAATAAAAACATTAATACAAGTTAAAATAATTAAGAACAATATAAAATTAGATATTATATATTTCACTCACTGTTAAAATACTCTTCAAAAAGTAGGGAAACCTGAAATATTAATGTTAGTATCAACTAACATACGTTTTGAGCAAGGGCGAAAATCCGTTCCTGAAAGTGGAGGGGGGACGGAACACACCCTTGTCCAAAAGGGGGGACGGACCATCCCGCAGCCCTCCCCCATTCCCCCACCATTATAAACCACTTGTGTAATTCGGTATATTTGCGCTAAGACGACATGGTTTAAAGTTTTACATTGATACAATAAAGAAAGATACTGGAAAAGATTATTATTAAGGCATTTTAATTTTAATTTCACTGATATTTTCATTTTTTCTAAGCAAAAAGTGGGGGGATAATTGTATAGGCGTCCCCCCTGTCCAAAAAGTGGGGGGACATGTCCCTCCCCCGTCCCCCCGGGATTTACGCCCGTGCCGGTGTGTCAAAGTTGGAAGAGACCCTCACTTTTAATAGAGCATAAACTACAAATAGTTCTATTTTTGGTATATGTGAAAATGGTTGCCGTCATAAAATACTGTTTCGTCTGGCATGTAAAAGGATGCAACTTTATTTCATGTAGTACGAATGTGCCAAGTAGCCTTGTGCCTGAAACATATATACCCATATTCAATTCGTGACGCGAAGTGTGAAAAAGAAAATGGTTTCATGTTGGGTGCCCAGTCATGTTGGCATTAGGGGTAATGAAAAGGCAGACCTAGCTGCTAAGGATGCCTTGAATTTGCCTCGTGCCAACATGGGTATCCCCTTTTCTGATTTTAAATTTGAGATTAACAGGTCTATTTTAAGTAACTGGCAGGGTGATTGGGACAATGCGAGAACGAACAAACAATTCTTGGGAGATTGGCGGTCCTCCTACAGACGGTCAAGGAAGGGTGAAATTGTTTTGTGGTGTCCTCGTATTTAATTCATATTTTTCTTTTAAAAAGGGAACATGCTCCTCATTGTGACCACTGTCAGTGTATATTGACGGTGCGTCATATTTTGGTGGATTGTCCTCACCTTCAGCCTGTTAGAGATGTGTTTGTTAATGAGGGTGTGGTGGAATCATTCCGATTCCACCCACAGCTTATTATTAAATTTTTAAATTAGTTTTTTCATGGTCTTCGTTAACATATTGTGTATACGTTTTAATATAATTGATTTGTTTGTATATATGTTTGGAAAAAATGTATAAATGTTTGAATTATCCATAGTGTGACCCCCAATAGCCGATGTTTACTTTTGTGCTGGGGGGTCGTTAAATAAATAAATAAAAAAAAAATAAAAAAACCTCTACCTTTGATATCAAGACTTACAGTATATTTTTTATTTTAGGATACCGAGGCAGTAAAGTTTCTTGGCGAGTTGTCTGAGGAAGTTTGTAATCGTCTGAAACAGCTTGACAAAAAGGGTAAAACAATTACACTCAAGTTGATGATCCGCAGAGCAGATGCTCCTAAAGAAACTCCCAAATATCTAGGTAATCATATTCTTTATTTTGGGGAGGGACAAAAGAAATTTGCCTGTTTAGTTTAGAAGCAGATATGCCAACCATTCCAGATGTGATGGAATTATCCCGAATGTTTGGTTCAAATTACACATTATTAATCGAGATAGTGAACCGGTCGGTTGTCGGATCGATCCTTCTCAGTGGACCACTCTGCAGTTTGGGCTATTTTTTGTTCCAACCAGTGGTCCACAACTGGTTTATCAAAGGCAGTGGTATGTGCTGTCCTGTCTATGAAATGGTGCATATACATGTAGAAGACCCTTTGCTGCTTATCGGAAAGAGTAGCCAAAGTGGCGGCAGTGGGTTTCCTTTAAATACATATGTCAGAATGACCATATGATTGACGTCCAATAGCCGCTGATAAGATAAAAATCAATGTGCTCTAGAGGTGTCGTTAAATAAAACAAACTTTACTTTACAATTTACTATGACATGATGATGGCAATTAAAAAAAATAAAGTTTAATACATAATATATTTATATATTATTTTTAATCAATAATACAGCAGCTTTTAAGGCATCATTGCTGATTGCTGTCGCAAATTTTGAATTATTGGTCAAGCTACTACCGTTACCTTCTTCATCTTGTTGCTCCAGCTTCTTCTTCATTTTAAGTTCCAGATACTGTTTTGCCAACTGCTGCTGTTTCAGCGCCTTCTCTTGACGACGATGAGACTGTCCTCGGCGACCTTGCTTTCCTTTCGACAAAGCAATACGTTCCAAGATTTCTGCTTCACTTAACCGGATAGGAGTCTAGAAGAAAAAAGAAATTTTTATCTACAAGTTAAGACACAAGTCTCGGACAAAATTCATAATAAATTTAACTTCAAATCTTCCAAAATGAGAGAGTTGTACTGAACAAATTCCGTTACTGGCCTTCGTGTATTTTTAGGCCTGTCAGAAATGAAAATTTATATAACTGTTTAGTGATTTATGCAGTTTATATTCCAGTTAACCAATATAATTTTAGCACATTCCATTCACAACATATGTAATGTTAATAATTATTCACCCTTACAAAATAAAGTTTGTTTTATTTAACGACGCCTCTAGAGCACATTGATTTGTATCTTATCAGCTATTGGAAAAAATGAACTGTGGGCGTGTTAGCACCGAAGAAGCACTGTTGTTGATTTTGTCAGACAACGAGTGTGAGTTGAATAACAATACATATGGAAATAAACTGAAACAGACAATGAAATAGGTGATCAGTCTGTTTCAGGTGATAGCTGTTATTCCGATATCGGAAATTAATTATTTGGGTATTTTGAACGTGAGGTAATTCGTGGGTATGGAAGCACAGGGTGGGGTGATTTATATATTTTTTGCTTAGGGTTCAAAGGGTTAAAGAACTCACTGATTGTCCTGTACGCAGTTCGAAGACGTCTCCAACATTCACCTTTGTGTTGAATGTAAAGTTGTCACGGGTGAGATCGGTTATCTGGTTACGAGCAAGATACTGGAAAAAAAAAATCCAGTTTAATAATGACAAAATTTTAGCAATCTTGAAATTCAGTAAAATTGTTTTACTATGGCAAGGCACAAAATAACCGGTGTTGCATTGCAATTTGCGATGGAGAAAAACCGAACTGCAAGTCAAAATTATCTGTTCAAAGCAAAATCCGAAACACCACTTTTTCTGTGTTTTCATGGTCTTTATTGAATTGTTGCTCGAGTTCACTACATTACTATAATGCCAATGAATTGATGACACTGCACAGTTAAAGAGTTCAGTAATGTATTCTCACAAAGCTTGCTAGAAGTAGCCCACGAATTGTTGGAAATTATTGCTACACATTTTACCAAAATTGCTAATCATTTTTTAACATTGGTTAGCAATTTGCTAGTTAAGTGAAAAAAAAAATTGGTGACTTGTATGGTGCTGTGAAAACAATTTCATATAAAATAAACATACTACATGATATATTTATATGTTTGCAATGGCTGTTTTTAATGATAAGAAAGTTTATTGTTGGGTTTTCTTGTCAACAATTTACATGATGGAAAGTTATTTTATTTTATTTTTTGTTTGTTTAACAACACCACTAGAACTCATTGAGTTGTTATCCATCACCTATTGGATGTCAAACATTTGATCATTCTGACATGTAGTCAAGTGTGCCAGTCTCCAATGGGTTTTGAACTGCTGTTGTCAGCTTGAGAGTTTGATGTCCTACCACTGCACCACCGAGGCTAACATTATTGAAAAGAAAATTAAGAGTTTCATCCCAAAATACAATAAGCGCCAAATTTGAAAGAAAAAAAACGAAAAATCACCATCAAAGGAAAGGATTGTATCAGTTCTCTAAGTTCACAATGTAATTGTTTGCAAGAGCGGGATGTAGCTCAAACAGTAGCGTGTCTGCCTGTGAAGCGGTCGGTCATCGGATCGATCCTTCTCAGTGGACCCAATTGCAGTTTGGGCTGTTTTCCGTTCCAACCAGTGGTCCACAAGTGGTTCATGAAAGGCCGTGGTATGTGCAGTCCTTTCTGTGGGACGGTGCATATAAAAGACCCCTTGCTGCTTATTGGAAAGAGTAGCATATGTGGCAGCAGTGGGTTTACTCTAAATACATATATCAGAATGACAATATGATTGACATCCAATAGCCTATGATAATATAAAAATCAATGTGCTCTAGAGGCGTCGTTAAATAAACCAAACTATAAACCAAACTTTACTTTGTAATTGTTTGCAGAACGCGACATCTGCCGTGTATGAGCATAGTAGAAAATATGCTTTTGTTCCAATACGTGTTAAGCGCCATGCACATCACATTTTTCTCAAAACGTCAAAAATGGAGACAACACATTTTGCAATGAAACTCTTCAAACATTGGTTAACGACTCTCCATGTACAAACAGGAAAACATCAATAATTATATATGACCTCTGACAGAGGCAACATAGAGTTATTCCCCTTACCCTCATCACATCAGGTATTGTCTTCATTTTCTTTCCACACGGTGCGTGGTATATGACTTCCCCGACAATTCCACGTCGACCCATCGTGTGTATTGTGGTCGTTCGTCTCCAGCCATGCTCCAGAGGTATCCGCAGATCCATTTCATTAGTGACGAGCTTCCGCCGCTTTACTGGCGGGGCATCGCCTTCCAGCGTCAAATGGTCGTGTGACAATGAACTTCCAGCCTCGCTTTGAGATTGATCTTTATCCACGTCGGAATCACTGCTGCCATTAGAATCATTTGCCGAGTCATCATCGTTAGAGTCTGTTGAAAAAAATTAATTAAATTTAAGAAATACATGCAAGAAATATAAAAATGTTGAAGTTTGTCTCTTTTTTTTGGTGGGGGTGGGGGGTGGAGGGCTAATTATATTTACAATGTTCCTGCAGACTTCTAAGAATCAAATTTCAAAACTTATCCATGACTTTTCCATGATGTTTAGAAAAATTTAATGACCTTTTAACACACAAATCTGTAAAAATGTACAGACGTATCACTCTGCCATGAGCTAAAATTCAAATCTGGAAAATATGAATGTTCTATCTGCATAAAAAGACAGGGTTTATATACTTTAGGGAGGAAAAAATAAAGACTTTCAATGATGAAAAACATGGTTTTCAGGAACATAATGCATCACAAGAAATGATCACTCGCACTCTTATAAGCATGATCGGAAAAATCTTGGCCGATTCAGAAATTTCAAAACTTTTCCATGACTTTTCAGTTTATATATATAAAAATATATTATGCATTAAACTTTGTTTTATTTTTTGAAACTGCCATCATCGTGTCCTAGTAAATTGTAAAGTAAAGTTTATTTTATTTAACGACGCCTCTAAAGCACATTGATTTTTATCTTATCGGCTATTGGACGTCATACACATGGTCATTCTGACATATGTCTGTTTTAGAGGAAACCTGCTGCCACCAAATAAGCTACTCCTTCCGATAAACAGAAAGGGGTCTCTTATATGCACCATCCCACAGTCAGGACAGCACATACCACGGCCTTTGATAAACCAGTTGTGGACCACTGGTTTTTAATGACCACTGGAACCCTATTTAAGAAATACTTGCAAGAAATATAAAAATGTTAAAGTTTGTCTTTTTTGTGGAGGGTGGGGAATTGTGCTAATTATTTTTAATATTACAAGTTATGCAAAGTATTAAATTATTAAAATATGTGATAACAAAACACAAGTAAACAAAAAGCTGTATACAAACCTGTTTCAGAATCATCCTCACTTCCAGAAGAGTTCTGGTTTGATTTTGAAGTACCTGGAGTTTCCTCCCCTAGTGTGTGATTGAAATGTTTCTGTAAAAAGAAAACATTTTTAAGTTAAATAATTCAAAGTCATCTGAGAAAAGTAAAGTTTGTTTTATTTAACGACGCCTCTAGAGCACATTGATTTTTATCTTATCATTGGATATTGGACATCAATCAATTGGTTATTCTGACATTTATTTAAAGGAAACCTGCTGCCGCCACATAGGCTACTCTTTCCAATAAGCAGAAAGGGACAGCACATACCATGACTTTTGATGAACCAGTTGTGGACCACTGGTTGGAACGAACAATAACCCAAAATGAAAATGGGTCCACTGAGAAGGATCAATCTGATGACCGACAGCTTCACAGCCGAACACTCTACTGTTTGAGCTACATCCCACTTCCCCAATATCATTAGAAATATATAAATAACTACGGATTCAAAAATGAATAACTTAATTTGTTCTTCAATTATAAACAGTTCCTACTCAAGCACAGTATACACTCTGGTTGGGTCGAAGGGAGTTTGGTCAAAGCTAGCAAACAAATTTAAATTAAAAATTAAAATGTCAATTACCTTCTCAAAAATCAACATTTTATATGTATTAATTATATTTACTATCTGGTAATATGGAATTTGAATAATGTTGAATCATACTTAAATTTTTTAAATTTAAACATAGTTTGACCCCCTAATAGCCAAACTTATTTTTTGTTCTGGTATGGGGGGGTAAAAAATGTTTTAATTTAAACCTTTTGACCCCCTAATATACAATATTTTTTGTTCTGGGATGGGGGTTTAAAATGTTTTTAATTTAAACAGTTTGATCCCCTAATATCCAATTTTAATTTTTGTTTGTTCTGGGATGGTGGGTTTAAAAGGTTTTTAATTTTAAAAGTTTGACCCCATAATATCCAATTTTATTTTCTGTTCTGGGATGGGAGTTTAAAATGTTTTTAATTTAAACATAGATGACTCTCTAATAGCCAATGTTTTTTTTTTTGTGTGGGGATGTGTGGTGGGGTGTCAAAAAAGCTTTTAATTTAGACATAGTTTGACCCCCTATCAGACGATATTTATTTTTTGGAATGGGATGTGTGTGTGGTTAAAATATCATTTATTATTTGTGCTGTAAATGGGTCTACAAAGTTTTAAAAAATAAACAGTTTAACCCCCTTATAGCTATGTTTATCTTTTGTGCTGAGAAGGGTAGGGGGTCAGAGAAGGGGTCATTAAACAAAAATATATAATAATAATCTCACTTGAATTATGGATTTACTGATATGAAGTTTGAGTGACGTTGGACTCGATGAATGACTTGTTGTTATTGTTGTTGTTGATGACGATGTTGACGATGTTGATGATGCTGTGGGTGGATCCTGACACGAATGACCGTCTGCCTTTTCTTTCTGTTTCTTTCTTAACAGTTTCAAATTGAGCTGTTGTTGTTTTAGTTCTGCTTCTAGCTGTAACTTCAGCTCCTGCTGCCTACGTTTCTGGTGCTGGAATAAAAACAAAGGATAAACAATGATAAAAACTTTCATTTTATATTTTATAACTACCGTACTGCCCCCCTCCAACCCCCCACCATTATAGACCACTAGGTTTAAAGTGTTACATTGATACAATATTGAGAAATACTGGTAAAGATTATTATTTAGGCATTTTAATTTTACAGAAATGTTCTGTTTTTCTAAGCAAAAAGTGGGGGGGGGATAATTATATAGGTGTCCCCCCTTCTAAAAAGTGAGGGGATGTGTCCCTCCCATCCCCCCCATGATTTACGCCCATACATTTGACGAATTTTAAAGTAATCTGGCGAAATAATTTCTTTGAATAATAGCCATTTAAGTGCAGAAAAAAGGCAATTTTTCAATTTTTGACATTCTTATAGATAATTTGGTGAATGTTACTGATAAGAACAAGCTGATATTTAATTACCTCTGTTTCTTGTGATGACAAATTATTTGATGACGATGGTTTTGTGGGTTTCTGCCGATGACCACGGACTTTATTATGCAGTGAGTGGGAAGAGGACAAAGTTGAGAAGCTGCCGGCTTTCGACTGCATCCTGTGTCTGATCTGATCTGCCAACAGCTTCTTTTTCAAGCCATCGATCTGGTGAGCAAGGGCGCCTGCTTTCTTCTCAAACTCTGTCATGATGGCCGACGTCTTGCCAACGTCGTCGTTCCCTGAGCTGTCGTCACTGAGACTAGAGCTGACGGAACTAGCATCAAGATGGCCGTCGCTGTCATGTGGCATCATCCCATTGTTATGCTTATTACTATTCTCGGTTTTCTGAAAGTTTGCAAAAATAGTTTTTCAAATGAATTATGTAAAGATTTATAAAAAATTAAAGAAATATTCAACATAACTATACCAGTTTTCAAACTGAAAATTAACTGTCAAAAGGATAAATTGATGCTTTTTAAACCTTATTAGAACATTTTATATTATTCACAGCTACGCATTCGTATGTTATGCTTATCATATATTGAAAACTGATGGCTTCATCAAAACAAATTGTTTATTTGCAGATTTGTATTTGAATTATCTCCCCTTGATGGCTTTATCAAAACAAATTGTTTATTTGCAGATTTGTATTTGAATTATCTCCCCTTGATGGCTTCATCAAAACATAAATTGTTTATTTGCAGATTTGTATTAGAATTATCTCCCCTTGATGGCTTCATCAAAACAAACTGTTTATTTGCAGATTCGTATTTGAATTATCTCCCCTTGATGGCTTCATCAAAACAAATTGTTTATTTGCAGATTTGTATTTGAATTATCTCCTCTTGATGGCTTCATCAAAAAATGAATTGTTTATTTGAAATTTGTATTTTCGTATGTTTTTGGTTTACTAGTTGTTTTAATGTTAGTTAGTTTATATTTTTTGCAGGTTCTTCAAATTTAATTGATGTATTTAAGCAAAAACATGAAAATTAAACCCATGAAAATAAAATATTCTACTCATTTTGTTCACGTTTATGAACATATGTTAACCACATTTGTCTATTTCCAATGTGTACATTGGTTGGTTATTTCAAAAAGAAAATCTTTCTCAAACCTTTGATAGATTGTGTTCATGAGATGCTGATGAGGTTGATGAGGGTGACTGCGAGGGTGACGGTTTCCCTAAAGAAGCTGAAGAGTTCAACAAGGCAGAACTATTTAACAGCGTTGACGTCTTTGGTGATTTCTGTTTTCTTTTACGAATCAGTTTTGGTGATCGCTCGAGAGATGATGCACTGCCGTTGAGAATGGAGTGGGTGGACGTTTTTGTAGCAGACTTGGAGATGGCGTGCCGGGACGATGCGGAAGCCAAAGCTGCAGCATGCTCAGCCATTTGTCTAACAGCTCCAGAAAGCAGGGAGCCTAAAGGACAAAGGTCATAGATTTTAAATAATTTGCTGTTAGACATTTAATCACTTAGCAAGAAATCACCTCAAAACTGAATGAGGCCAAAAGAGACAAAATTATTTCATTAGGGGGTGAGGGGTTTATCATTTATATAATCTCTATGCTTTCTTTATATTTCTTGCATCAGTCAAAAATATTTGTGAATCATAATATTTAAAACATCAATACATTAGATCTTAGCTTATAACAATCAAGGGCATAGCCAGAAATTTAAAAAGTAAAGTTTGTTTTTATTTAACGACGCCTCTAGAGCACATTGATTTTTATCTGATCATTGGTTGTTGGACGTCAATCATATGGTCATTCTGACATATGTATTTAGATGAAACCCACTGCTGCCACATAGGCTACTCCTTCCAATAAGCAGCAAGGGATCTTTTATATGCACCATCACATACATAGACAGGACAGCACATACCACAGCCTTTGATAAACCAGTTGTGGACCACTGGTTGGACAAATAAACAAAGACCTAATGTATTGGTACTTTAAATATTATGACTCACAAATATTTTTGAATATATATATTTATAAATGTTTTTAATTACTTTTCTTCTGCACTATTTTATTTGTTATATTCAGCCTGTTGTGTACTTTCCACACGTTGTGCCAATGAGTTACAAAGTTCAAGGCTAATAAAGAATTAAACAAAGTAAAGTTTGTTTTATTTATTGGACGTCATACATATGGTCATTCTGACATATGTCTTTTTAGAGGAGACCCGCTGCTGCCACATAAGCTACTCCTTCCGGTAAGCAGCAAGGATCTTTTATATGCACCATCCCACAGACAGGACAGCACATACCACAACCTTTGATAAACCAGTTGTGGACAACTGGTTGGACACTGGGCCAGTGAGGCCCACATAAACAAAGACCTGATGTATTGGTACTTTAAATATTATGACTCACAAATATTTTTTAAGATATATATTTATAAATGTTTTTAATTACTTTTCTTCTGCACTATTTTATTTGTTAAAATATTCAGGCTATTGTGTACTTTCCACATGTTATGCCAATGAGTTACAAAGTTCAAGGCTAATAAAGATTTAAACCGAATGACTCTAAAGGACAAACACACTTAAGTCTGTCTATAACCAGTTTACAACAAATTACATCTATCAAGAACAAAATATTATTATGCTAATCTGGGTCCAGTTACTCAAAGGATAGCTAAATAAGGCTGGATAATCATTACTAGAATTATACTGATCAAAATAAATAAGGGACTGCATTGGTAAACATCATCAGCATGATGGGGTGGTACACTAATGGTAACGCCCCACACCCTTGGTGAGTTGCAAATGCTGAGGATGACCTCAATACCAATGTTTGGCTCTACAAGTGGAAAGGAAAGGATTGGTTGTTCAATGATGCCCAGGAACAATGTTTATTTTCAAGTGTAGCAAACATCACAATACAGAGTGACATCATCATTACATCATAATCACTGTGACATCATCATTATGTCATAATCACTATGATGTCATAATTACATCATAATGACTATGTTTTCATTATTACATCATAATCACTGTGACATCATTAAGAGCTGATGATTAATAAATCAATGTGCTTTAAGGATGTCATTACTTTTTTGAGCTTCGGATTAACTAATAGTAAAAACAGTATTAAATTTATAACCTATGTCAATAAAAAGTCCAAACACAAGACAGAGTTATATAAACAAGACTTAAAATTATCAAGATTTTGTAAGAATACAAGAAAGATTTTTTGAACATGGCTTTTATATTGAAGCCAAGGGGAACAACTCTTATGAAAAAAACATAAAAATAACCTCTTTATTACTGTATTTGTTCTGCTATAAGGCAACATTTCCTATAAGATGGGGAATGTTTATGAGTATTCTGACGGAGATTTTTGCTTCAACTTGTTTGTAAGATAGGGTTAAATTTTCAAGAATTCCTGTGATCAAGTTGCTGCAGATGTTAATTGAAAAGCCGTTAGAATTAACTTCCGTGCATGAATAGCCACATTAATGAGTGTTACTGAACAGAAAATTATGCACATGCCATTGTTTCAGGCAATATTTTTATCATTTATATCCAATATTTATCCATACATTTAGTGGTCCACCATTTAGAAAGCTGTGAGTAATTAAGTTATGGTAGACAACTCTTGGCAATCAGAAATCGGCCATTTTCTGATTCCAGTTATTGTAACCAGATTGCAAAAAACAGTATTTTACCTTTACCAGTAGATAATGCTTATAAGATGGGTCAGCTTTTTAAGGCTGGTTTTGGATGGAAAAAACTGCCTCATAGCTGGATAAATACAGTAGTAAGTTACATTTTTCAACATTTGCATGTAAAGTTTGTTTTATTTAACGACGCCTCTAAAGCACATTGATTTTTATCTTATCGGCAATTGAACGTCAATCATATGGTCATTATGACATGTATTTAGAAGAAACCAGCTGCCGCCACATAGGCTACTCTTTCCGATAAGCAGCAATGGGTCTTTTATATGCAACGTCCCACAGACAGGACAACACATCCCACGGCCTTTGATGAACCAGTTGTGGAGCACTGGTTGGAATGGCAAAGAGTCCAAACTGCAAAGGGTCCACTTAGAAAGATCGATCCGACGACCGACCGGTTCACAGACAGACACATTACCGTTTGAGCTAGATCCCACTCCCAACATTTGCATGTAATCCTTTATTTGATTCTATCAGTAAACATGCAAGTAACAATATTAATACAAGTCAACTACAAATCATAACACGTAAGAGGTAAAACAATAATGAAAGAAACAACAACATAACTGTTGTTAATCATAATTTGCACAGATAAGTGTGTACATAAAAAACAAGAATCCAAAGTAAACACAGAAATAAAAACACTACATCAACTTTTTATCATGAAATAGGAATGTGTGCAAGGGCAAAAATCCATTCCTGATAGTGGGGGGGACGGAACACACAGTTGTCCACTTGACCATCCCGCTGCTCCCCGCCCATCCCCCCACCTTTATAGACAACTTCGGTATATTTGCGCTAAGACGATATGGTTTTAAGTGTTTTATTGATACAATAAAGAGAAATAAAGATTATTATGTAGGCATTTTAATTTTAATTTCACTGAAATTTTCAGTTTTTCTTAGCAGAAGGTGGGGGGGGATAATTATATAGGCATCCCCCATCCAAAATGAGGGGGGGGGATGTGTCCCCCCAATCCCCCATGGATTTACACCTATGAATGTTTGTCTACCACTACCAGTGAACACCGGGACTTAAGGAGCTTCTGTGATTCAGTGGTAGGGTATCAGACTATCAAGCTGAAGACAATGGTTCAAATCCAGTCAGAGGCTGGTTCAAACCGAGTATGTGTCACAATTTCCAAATGTTTGACATTAAATAGCTGATCATTAATAACTCAATGTCATGGTCCCACCTAGTATCTTGAAAATGAGAGTCATCATGGGAATAAACTGTCTTGTTTATATTACTTTATCTACTATTCTATCATTATAATACATATACATTATCCATTGCTTTTTCTTCTCGTAAATAATAGGGTTTTTTGTATTAAAAAATAAAATAAAGTTGACTGACAGAAATATTTTGCGTCAACCATGACTCACACATATTTTATTTAGGAGAATTTTAGCAAAATATTGCGTCAAATACGCAGGATTCCTGCGTCATGTTAAACCATGAATGTGCTCTAGTGGTGTCATTAAACAAAATAAACAAACAACAAACAACAAAGAGGGCTTTACAGTTATGTCTAATCATGGCTGACATATGACATCATAGCTCTGAGCAGACGGCTTTCAGCCAGTGTCTTCCAGACTCCATTCAGTAGGTGTAAAAGCATAGTATGGATATAAGGAATCATTCACAATTCCCAGAAGAGCGGGATGTAGCTCAAATGGTAGAGCGTCTGCCTGTGAAGCTACATGTATCAGTCATCGGATCAATCCTTTTCAGTGGACCCATTTGCTGTTTGGGCTATCTTCCGTTCCAACCAGTGATCCACAACTGGTTCATCAAAGCTCATGGTATGTGCGGTCCTGTCTGTGGGACAGTGCATATAAAACTTTTAAAAGACTGCTTGCTGCTTACCGAAAACAGTAGCCAATATGGCAGCCGCGGGTTTCCTCTAAAACATATGTCAGAATGACCATATGATTGACATCCAATAGCCCATGATAAGATAATAATCAATGTGCTCTAGAAGCGTCGTTAAATAAGTTTTTTGAATTTATTTATTTATTTAACGACCCCCCCAGCACAAAAGTAAACATCGGCTATTGGGGGTCGTCGTTATATAAAACAAACTTTACTTTAAATAAAAAACAAACTTTAACTGTTCAGTAGGTGTAAAAGCATGTAGTATGGAGATGAGGAATCATTCACAATTCCCAATATTTTATTTTTATTTTATAGCTCCATTTGAGCACACTGATTTATACTAATCACTGGCTATTAGATATCAAACATCTGGAAATGTTTACACGTGGTCAAGAGTGGGGGAGTCTCCAACAGAGTTTGAACCACTGTCTTCTGCTTGAGAGAATCTGATGTTACTCACATTTTTAACTAACAGTAATCTTTCACATGGACTCTGCAAGCCCTTAACTTTCTGGTGCCGATGTTTACTTTTGTACTGGGGGGGGGGGGGTTGTTAAATAAATAAATAAAAAAATAAACTATAATGCCAACATAAACTGTCATAAAATTGGTTTACGGCATTGTA
>JAULBS010101309.1:0-49449 GCA_032355785.1 Symmetromphalus regularis
ATATGATTGACGTCCAATAGCCGCTGATAAGATTAAAAATCAATGTGCTCTAGAGGCATCGTTAAATAAAACAAACTATTTTTTTTTTTTTATAATAGTGTAATATTTGGAGTACCCTATGCTGGCTGGAACAGGAAATAATTTAACGAGTCTACTGTGGAGATAATTAAATTGAGTGGCGGCATAGGATAATCAATCGGATGTCACGCGATGTAATAATATTGATTTACGGCCCATTAGCAGTCCCATAAATAGGTAAAAAAAAAAATATTTTCATTATGAATGGTTGCGATATTTTAACTTTCATGTCTACATGGGTTTTTTTTTTCAGAAGTAAGTCAATAAAACATGTTCGATGTGTGTTTATGTTACCTGTCAGTCTTAACGAAATTCTGCTAAATTAGGCACTAATTTGGCCAGGATTCATCTAAAGTCTCTGACCTGGTGTCTAAAAGTTTTAATCCAATATGAATAATTAACTAAATATCTTGACATATCTGTTGAATTTGCTTTATCTTTTTCCATCAAAAATAGAGCTTATAGAAATGACGAACGACTTAATTTATTATTATTAGTAGTAGTATTTAATCGATCGACCAATTTAGATTTTATATATACATGTAGTTATTTTATATAATTTATTTACCAGTATTTATTTTATAAAGTGGCTCAGTCATACTTGCCTTTTTGTACGATCTTATCTCCCTCCAACTTCTGTGTCAATGATTCTAACTTCAAGTGAACATGTGTATTACTATATCAAAATTTATTTTAAAAGCTTTGTTATAATATACTGTATCAGCAGGACCATAAGACAGATTTTCATAGTGGGAGGGGGTGGGGACTCATTTTTATTAGTCAATCATATGGTCATTCTGACATGTATTTAGAGGAAACCCACTGCTGCCACATAGGCTACATTTTCCGATAAGCAGCAAAGGGTCTTTTATATGCACCATCCCACAGACAGGACAGAACATACCACGGCCTTTGATGAACCAGTTGTTGACCACAGATTGGAACGGAAAATAACCCAAACTGCAGATGGGTCCACTGAGAAGGATTGGTCAGACAACTGACCGGTTCACAGGTGGACACCCTGCTATTTGAGCTACATCCCGCTCCAGTTCAATTTTGTAATGCAATCAATAAAAAAACTTATCACATACTTTTGTGTATTTTGAGTAAGAACCAGTTTCCAGTGTATATTCAGTTAATGTTCTTATTTCCACACTGCATCCCATACTAGTGACTATCACATGTGTCTTTTAGAAAAATATTCCCACCAGAAAAAATATGTAGAGTATCATAATATCAAGCCAAAAACACACACATTGATATAAAAAGTTGACAATTTCAATAGTCATTATGTGGCAAAGCAGTTTTCAAAAATTCCCTGATACATTTTATCTCTGAGTAAAACAGCAGTGATCTATACTCGTATCCCAAAAATACTGTCTTTTAATTTTCTTATCTGCATTTAATATACTTCTGTTTGGTCAAGGCTTGTACTACCAACGTACACGTATCTGAGGTGATATAGAGGGTCTCACAACCACTGTTTATTTACAGAGCTCCTGAAAGTAAAATATGACACATGCTGCAATAGGACACAGTTTGATACATCAGGACATGGGCATAAATCCCAAGTGGGATTCACCCCCACTCCCACTTTGATGACAGGGGAGGATGCCTATAAATATTATACCCCACTTTTTGCTTTTAAAAATTGAAACAAAATGTCTAAATAATAATATTTTCTAGTATTTCTCTTTATGATATCATTGTAACACTTAGTCATGTGGTCTTAGCACAAATATACCGAAGTACATGGGGGGGTCTATTATAGTTTGAAGGTTTTAGCCGGAAAAGGGATTTCAAAAACATTTGATTTTCCCCCAAAAATAAGGGGCTATATCTTTACCCCTCCCCCTGGCTCCATTCCCCCATTTCAGGAAGCCTGCTGGCTCCATTCCCTCGTCACTTCCAGGAAACAACTGTCACCCATGGTTGAGGATATTGTTTTTCTTGCAGACACCAAGGCGATAAAGGCTGATGTTAAGAGAATTGAGGTATTTACCCAGATGTCGTTCACCATTCATCAGCTTGTGGGACAACTCTTTCCTTTACCAGATGCAAAAACAATGCTTGACCTGTTTGGAAAGGTAAATTAATGTTACAGCATGATGTAGTTGAATGTTTGACCTGTTTGGAAAGGTAAATTAATGTTACAGCATGATGTAGTTGTATGTTTGACCTGTTTGGAAAGGTATATTAATGTTACAACACGATGTAGGAGAATGTTTGACCTGTTTGGAAAGGTATATTAATGTTACAACACGATGTAGTAGAATGTTTTTATCTTAAAGTGAAAATAAATTATAGGAGTTATGCCTCTTCTCGGGTTATATCTTACTATACCCCACTTCCAGCCTTGTTGTCATGGTTTCTTTTGTTTAAAGTGTAGATGTATTCACACTTCGCCTCGGAGGCTCTACGACCAAAACTATAGGATATTCACCAATACACCTCGTAAAGTATGGGTATACACTGTAACTATTACATAATTATAACTGTCAAAAGTTTATAGGACTGTCCCAAGGGGTCATTTACAATAATTAGCGACATTTTTCTATATGTACAGACCATTCACTTAGCAGGAGAGGATTCATGGGGAGTATATAAATTTAAATTAATCATTAAAATTTTATTTAAAATCTTGCTAAAATCAGTATTGTGTGCATACTAATTTACTGTATACATATAGAGCAGTGCTGATAAATACGAACAACCAAAATTGAATTTGTGGTTAATCATTTCTTTAAGTTGTCTAAGATTCTGTCTTGCGTTCATTCTTTCAGATGGCTATTAACAGTTTTTCAATTTGTGATGCTGAAATGCAGGTCATTGGCAGTGGTATCTATCTGAGGTTTGTTGATATTTAATTTTTATTCACTTTGTATTACGTAAATCAACATAAACATAATAAAAGTAGGTTTTTAAAATAAGTGTTACAATTAGACTATGATTTCAGATTAGTTAATATAAAGGCTGAAGTAAAATTAATTAATTTCACCATTTTTTCTGTCAAAGCAAATTCAGTAGTATTTTTGTCAAGTCTTAATGAAAATCTATGGAGTTGCTAAAGAAAAACAAAAATGCTTTCATTTGATACCTTGTAAGTAAATTATTGTCAGTAAGTGACGTCCTTTCATGACAAAATACATAAAAGATTTGCTGTTAATGAAAAAGAATAACACGTGACATAAGAGTTTTGTTGTAGATGATATATTACAATTACTATATATGTATTTGAAGAGCTTATTTGCAAAAGGGCTTACAGACCATTTAACAGTTTAAAAGAAAACACCAATAAACTGAACAGGACGTAATCCCTTTAGCGCTATGTGAACATTCAGTGGTCTGTCACTAGTGTATAGATGTATGCTGTTTTGAAATTTATTACAAGCACAGCAGAAGCAAGTGAACATTGGGAGTGGAGGGGGGTGCAGGTGGGTCTAACAGATCTTGGCACGAAAAGCTGAGTTTCAAGTGGATGTGAGGTTATGCTATAATTCGGAATTATTGGATGGGGGGAGGGTTAGGACTAAATCATCCAGCCCCCTGTCCCAATGTTCTATCGTGCCTCAATTAGATTTATCATGTTGAAGCAAGGGTTAATCACTATTAGTCGGTGCATCAAAATCAGTTTTGGTAAAAATGCATCTAAGACTTTTTGCAGTTGAACTCTTCATATATTAAACATCTGAGTTCGAAGGATTAAATTATGAGCTGAAGTGACACTAATGTTTTTTACCATATCTTGTTGAGAAAGTATTTCTCTGTTTTGTTTTTGTCACTATGATGTGGATACATTAAATTATGAGCTGAAGTGACACTAATGTTTTTTACCATATCTTGTTGAGAAAGTATTTCTCTGTTTTGTTTGTGTCACTATGATGTGGATACATTAAAGTGTAAATCTTTTTGTTTGTTTTAGTCCATCAATTCTGGATCACTGTTGCCAGCCGAATGCTGTTGCTACATTTACTGGCAAAACCATTTCCATTCGGGCAGTCCATGACATCGAGAAGACAGAACATTCAAAGGTTTCTTTTCAGAAATATATCTGTAGTCTTCAACACCTTATATTCAATAAATAACTAGCTTCTGTTATTTTATCCTTGCCATCATATGCATGTTTAAGTTTATTTGGTGAACAAGAAATTACAGTGCTTTAGTAGTTAAAATAATTAATTACTTAGGGGTCCTACACAATTATTAACATTTTCACAAGTGTACAAAATATACACTTGTTAATGATTCCCCACCCCCTACAACCTGACCCCCACAAAGTGTACAATATAATTTTACAATTGTTTTTATCCGAATACAGTACAGAGTTCAGGTAGAAATAGAATCATGAAAACCTGAATGTTCCAGTGTTTTCACACGTACTACTGGTGGTTCACAGACAAATGACCTCTAAAGAACAGGAGGACAGAAGACATGTTGTTCAGGAGACATTTTATTTGAATCACATCTTTTGACTGCTATTAAAGCTACATATATTTATTGTAACATTAATTTAACCGACATTTTAATAATGTTTAGAAATTGTATGGTGGGTCTAAAAGCCTTCTCATCACCAACGTATGGTTTGTATGCTTGTAAAAATGTTGATAATTGTGAAGGACAACTTAGTTACTAATGGGGACAACATCTTAGAATTGGTGTCTATAAAGAGTTAATCATATCTAGACCTCCAGACATTATTACTAATGGGGACAACATCTTAGAATTGGTGTCTATAAAGAGTTAATCATATCTAGACCTCATAATTATAATTTAATATACATTGCATTTACTTTGTTTTTAGGTGTTTCTCAGCTATATTGACCAACTTGCACTAAGCACAGACAGGAGGAGACAACTGGAGGAACAGTATTATTTTACTTGTCGGTGTTGTCGATGTCAAGATTCTAGTCTTGTAAGTCTTGCATTGAGTATGTTGTGTGTATAACTGGAAACTTTCCCAAAGACATCACATTGAGTATGTTGTGTGTATAACTGGAAACTTTCCCAAAGACATCACATTGAGTATGTTGTGTGTGTAACGGGAAACTTTCCCAAAGACATCACATTGAGTATGTTGTGTGTGTAACGGGAAACTTTCCCAATGACATCACATTGAGTATGTTGTTTGTGTAACGGGAAACTTTCCCAATGACATCACATTGAGTATGTTGTGTGTGTAACGGGAAACTTTCCCAAAGACATTACATTGAGTATGTTGTGTGTGTAACGGGAAACTTTCCCAGTGACATCACATTGAGTATGTTGTGTGTGTAATGGGAAACTTTCCCAAAGACATCACATTGAGTATGTTGTGTGTGTAATGGGAAACTTTCCCAAAGACATCACATTGAAACATTAAAACAATGGAAATATTGAAATATTTCATTAAGCTATCTTGATAGAAAGATGTTTGTTTTTCATTAGAAGTCCCTAAAATTGTCTAAAATGGCATTTAGGCTTATCAACATTCAAGAAGCACAGGTGTTGTTCTTTTCAGATAATGAAATGTAATAAAGAAAGAGGATTTTGTGAGTACAAATAACCAGTGGTAGATGTAGGGGTGGGGGATCCCAGGCCCCTCAAAAGTTTGCAATTTAAATAACATTAATTGTTTTTTTTATTATAATAGTTATTATTATATTTTAATATTTGTTTTAAATTTAAAGAATCTGAGGAATCTACATCATATTATTTAGGACCCCCTAAATTGATTTCATGGATTTGCCACTGATAATGATAACATTGAAAGTTATTTAGGTTACACACCACTTGTAAAGGATATAAAATATATGTTGCATACATTCCTTGAAATTGTTTACTCGTAAATTAAGGGAACTATTGGGAAACTTAGAGTACAGTTTATTTTTCATCATGACAGTATTTATGGATATTTTTGGGGGGGTTTGTTTAGTTTAAAGACACCAGTAGAGCACACTGATTTATTAATCATTGGCTATTGGATGTCAAACATTTATTTATTTTGACACATAGTCAAGTGCGAGTCGGCCTCCCATGGGTTTTGAACCACTGACTTCAGTCTGGTCTTCTACCTACAGACTAGGTTATGATATAGATTGGGGGCTCAAAGGGTTAATCAAGTTTTAAAAATCTGCTTTTGTTGATAAGAGAAACTGTTGAAGTGATATTCTAAGTATACCTCTTGCCTTTGTCTGATAATCCACTAAATTAAGCAATAAAAACACTTTTTTTAACAGAAGCAGAAGTTTTAAAATGTGAGAAATAATAAAATAAGTATTATTGAGTGATGTTTGTATTTTTCTTATTACCTAAATTTCTATCAGAATACAGGTTGGTTGGTTGTATTTATTTTCGTGCTTGTATCCAATTACGGTTCAAGTATGTGTCCTGGGCACACAACTCAGGTTCCTTTGCTGTCTGTCCAGGACAGATGTTAGTGTGAGACACGAAACCCACTGCCGCCACACTAATGTGGCTACTCTTATCAATAAGCAGCAAGGGATCTTTTATATGCACTATCTCACAGACAGTATATCACATAGCATGGCCTTTAATAAACCAGTGAGCACTCACTCTGGGTTGGAGCTAATATTGAGAATAAAAATCCCATGCCTCGACTAAGATATGATCCCAATACCTACCAGCTACTAGTCTGATAGCTTAACCACTGCGCCATCGAGGCTGGTCTACCTGTCAGAATACAACTGAAGTCACGGTTTTATTACCTGTTTCTAGACTGATATTCTGCACCTGGTCCATTCCCAAGCATTCTACGTTTTTAATTCTCAATTTTAGAATAAGAATTGCCAATCTTATCAAGGGTTCGAATTTCATCAAGACATTGAGAGATTTGCCATGCAGTCCTGTACCTTTGCCATGATGCCCTCTCAGTTTCACTTCTAACGAAGGCAAATATTGCAGTGCCTTTTTTTCCTGATTTTCTCATAGGAAACACATTTGCCTTTGTGCCCCTGATGTGTCCTCATAGTTGCCCTCTTCATTCCTAGACATCTAAGACAATAATCTCTTTCGCCCCTAAACACTGACGTTCAATCCCTGGATTACCCAACATTTTATCTTTTATTATGTAAATAGATTTATTAATTTGACTAAAATACGGGTAGTATTAACAGTTTATTATTCTAATAAAGCTTACAGTTCCTGAAGTAAAACCAAAAATTCTCAATTTCTCTGTGAAGTGATGCTAAATTTCCAAAAGTTATTACCATGGCATTAAGTCAGATTTGCAAATTAAAACCCAGAAAGTCAACGTAACCAGTACAAAGCAAGGTCAGTGTTGTTTTCATACTGACAGATATAGTTGTAGTAATATCAAATATTATTCACACACTATTCAAACTAGTCATTTGTCATTTTTCTTATTAGAATTAATAATAATAATAAAATTACCAGAACCCTTAAAAACTCCAAAATAAAGTATGAAACATGTCTAATGTTGATTTTTTATAATGTAGTGAGTTTGTAAATGCGGACTTCATTCAGGTCAGGCATTGACACAGCTATCAACTCACTTCTGTACAACGCAAGACCTGTTGGTCGTTGCAGACCATGAGACTTCGTGAGCAAAATCTGCAAGAATTGTCCATCATCGGCAAACACAACAATACGGTCATTGCCTGAGTCTGCGACAAACACTTTTCCAGCATCATCTACAACAACAGCTTTTGGATATTGGAGTTGTCCATTCTGAGAACCACAGCTTCCAAATTTATGCAAGAAGATGCCAGTTTTATCAAATACTTTTATAGAATGGTTAGTAGAGTCTGACACATAGATATTGTCATGCTTGTCACAGTCGATGTAACCCGGGTTGTTGAATGTTGTGTTAGATACTCCATGAGCGCCATACTGTAACTTCAGACTTCCTGTTTGAGAAATTACAGTCACATTTTCAAATATCATATCGGTAAACACAAAAAGTCCTGCTTGAGTTACTGCAAGTCCATAGGGAAGCGTAGAAGCTGGTGGAGTCAGGGTTTTGATGTGATTTCCCTCAATATTGTACACCTTGATTGATTTGGTTAGTTCATCTGTCATGGCAATGTCGTGAGCTGTTACCATGGTAACACAGCGGGGAATTATCTCACCGTGGGCAATAGTGTTCAAACTGTGACCATCCTTGTCAAAGATTTGAAGTCTTCGGTTTCCATTTTCTGCAACCACAAGTTTCCCATCTGCTGTAAAACAGATGTTGTATGGTAGACTGAGATCTCCCACAGAACGACCGAATCCTCCAAATATGCTTATCAGTTCTGTAGAAAGCAGTTTTTCTGTTGAGGAGATGTTAGCGCAAGATGTTGAACTTGCTGTTGCACCAGTTAAATTATTTATTGTCTCTCCATAAGCATTTCTGTTGGTTGAATTATTTCTACTTGCATTCCTATTGGTTAAATGATTTGCATATGTATTGCTATTGGTTGAATCGGCTTGGATTAACTGAGCATGCTCATTACCTGTTGGACTATTGTAAGCTGTTTGTTGATTGGTTGGAGTTGATTCTGTATATTGTAATTCTGAGTTAGAAACTTCTATAAGTGAATCTCTTGAGGTAAGTGTTTTGGATTCTGGTTTCAGATCTATTTTCTGGAATTTACCAAATTTGAAATTGTGTCCTGGAATGAATAGGAGAAATGTTTCAAACTCTTGTGTTTTCCATCGATCATTCTGATTGGTTGCCACTTTGCTGACCTCGTCAAGCAGCTGGGGGTTCCAGTTGGTGAGGTCCTCACAGTTTTGTTTGAGAACACAACTGATGTGAGTCTGTAGAGTCTCGTACGACACCAAGTGATCTCGGCAGTCCTCCTTCATGACAAACAGATGATCACACTTAGAAGCATACGCTAGATCCAACTCTTTCTGAATCTTCTTCTCGTCATTAGTAATTCTATTTACAAGTTTCCTTGATTGTTTCTTTATCCGTAGACAGGAATCTTCATACAGTCCTTTTACCTGGCCTTCAAGGCACGTCAAATGGAAGAGCGTACTTTGAGTTTTTCTAATCTCACTGTCGAGATCCGAGCGCTGTCTGTGCAGATTCATTCTCTGTGATGACACAGTGTTGGTCAGACTGCTTATGTCATGATCTCCATGGTTACGCAGAACACAAACAACACACATGATGTTGCTGCAGGTTTTACAGAAAAATGTTGCATCTTCATCACCATGGTTACTGCATTTTGGTTTCAAAGTGAGGTTTTTCTTTGTCAAGTTAAACATGAAATGGCTACAAAATGCTGGCATTTTATTGTGTTTTTCTGTGCAATCTTTACAGAAATGTTTAGAACATTCAGCACAGAATGACTCCGCAGCTTTAGGAACATAGTTATCACAAATCCCACACGTATCATCTTTTTTCTGATTTACAATGGATTCGAGTGCATCTTTGAATTTCACCAGCCTAAAGTCCTTGAGAAAGCTTTGGATACCTTCGAGAGGATATCGAGTTTGAACACGGCATGTCGGACAGGGAAACGTTGCTAGGTACTGGAAAGAAGGAGTATTAGACTGAGATGTTTGGATGTGCATGTGAAGACATGGACCACAGAATGAATGACAACATGGCAGAATGCGAGGTTCGGAGAGCTGACCGAGACAGATTGCACACTGTAACAACTCCTGAATGAGATGGTCTGACGTCTGCACAGAATGGGAATCCATTTTCACTTAGTTACGTAATCTCCTTGGAATAAAAGGATGTTTTTTTTACTTAAATAACATTATCTGCTGGAGATTAAATTCATTAATTTTATGGATATGATGTTTACTTTATCTAATGTGTCCTCTTACAGAATGTACTGTTTCAGTTCTTAAATTTAATCCAATATTTCCACAACACTTTTGTCAGTTCGTGATAATATCCTGTTAGTGATGTAATCTACTTTTTCATTGGTCACTTTCTTCAATACTTTCTGGTAAAACCACTGCTTTGAGTTGTAGAAGGTTTAAATGTTTTTTCTGTGATGTTATTTTTCTCTGATACTGATAGCTTTACTTTACAAGTTTCTCATTCAGTGTGATGATAATCACATATATTCACTCTTGTGTGTGATAATGATGATTAAGTGTGATATATCCTCTGTATTCCACTCTAATGATGTAGCAGGTTTCTCATTCAGTGTAAGAGTGATCACACATATTCACTCTCGTGTGTGATTATGATGATCAGGTGTGATATATCCTCTGTATTACACTCTAGTGATATTCAAGTTGTAGTTTTTCTGTTATATAGTAGATTTCTCATTCAGTGTAACAGTGATCAAATATTCACTCGTGTGTGATAACGATGACTAGGTGTGATATATCATCTGTATTCCACTCTAGTGATATTCAAGTTGTAGTTTTACTGTTATATAGCAGGTTTCTCATTCAGTGTAGCAGTGATCAAATATTCACACTCGTGTGAGATAACGATGATTAGGTGTGATATATCATCTGTATTCCGCTCTAGTGATATTCAAGTTGTAGTTTTTCTGTTATATAGCAGGTTTCTCATTCAGTGTAACAGGTGTCCGAGCTCCACCTCTCTATATTGATCAAGAGTTTTTAATATGAACACTCTCACAGCTGTTATAATATTGATTAATTTTGTCCGGTATAGTTGGGACAGTTTGTTTCATATATACAAGTTTGCAGGTCGTATATTGTATATTATACTGCATTCATGATTGGAGATAAAAGTATGACTGGAATTATTTAAAAAATTTAACAGATAGATACTGGAGTTTTTTTTCTTCACATTTTGGGTAGATAAAGATAATACAAATACAAATATTATTATAGTAATTTAAAAACAAATAGAATTCAATACTTTAACAAGAGTTGTAAACATTTGTGCAGTAACTGTATTGTGATTGCAACTCAGTCTGGTTCTTTCATTTGATATAATAACAAAATACATAAAACAAGACATGTTTATAGTTCTAATTTACATGACTTTTTAAAAAAATTGCTGTGTTTATGTTAGAACTTAACATATTAAATGTTATTAATAGTGATTACAAAGCATTCTCAGTATTTATTATAATATTTATTAAATGCATTTTATTGTTTTTATTGTTTTGACAACTATATTTCATACACAAATATAGTTGGCATATTTCACAAAATTTGTTTGTGATAAGTTACTGCTAATTTCTTCATTCAATAAATGTTCCTACAGTATATTTGATTACTGTAACAATGTTTTGGTTGAGTATTAATTTGAGATTTTTTAATTCATTTTGGAATAATACTAATATATCTTTAATGATAATTTCCATAGGTTTTTGGAACACAATAAGTGAATCACATTCTGCAGATGTTGCCTGTCATTACAAACACCATCGAACTATATGTAATTATTCACATAAATATGCAGCTTATATTTTCTGTATTATGTCCTTTCAAACTGTTACAAGACTCAGTCTGTCCAAATTTTTGTGTGTCAGGCATGGCAGTAAGGGGGATGGACTAGGATTGCTCCAGCCACCCCCCGCCCCCAATAATTCTAAATCAAACATAACCTTGTATCCACTTGACACTCAGTGCTTTGTGCCTAGATTTGTTAGTCCCTCCAGTATCTGTTTGCCCCCCCACCCCAATATTCATTTGCTTCCAACGTGCCTGTGTATTGTTTTATTTTAAACAAAGAGCAGATGTTAAAGTCATTTATGTTATTAAAGTCTTTCTGTACCTCACTCTGTATATACGGACCGCCAGTTTGGTTATGGTATCTCTCACTTTGACTGGCCCGGGTGCTACGGTGGTTCTGTGTGACTCATTGATTATAAATATAGGGATCAAATCTCAGTCGAGGCATGAGATTTTTTTATCTTGGTACTGAATCTATTCCTAAGTGACTGCTCCACAAGGCTCAATGGATAGGTAAACGCCACTTTCACAGACCAGTAGTCCACAACTGGTTTATCAAAGACCGTGGTACGTGCTGTCCTATCAGCAGGAAAGTGTACATAAAAGATAGATCTCTTACTGCTTATTGGAAAGAGTAGTCTATGTAGTGGTTGCCCCCCCATGTCTCTATTAGCCCCTCCCCACAAACGTTCACTTGCTTCCGACATGTATTTGTAGCTGTTGTCTTTGGTTATGTTGTAGGATGGTAAAATGCAGAGTATATACTGTGATCAGCTGAATTGCAAAGGATTGATGTGTAGAAAACAAGGTTAGTTTTATTTGCTTTCTCTAAATGTCCAGGTCCTCTTTGTTCATCAGGGATGTACTATATTTACAAACAAAACATACATAGAACATTTGGCTGAGTTATTTGAGCCACGGGTTCAATACCTATCAGAGGATTGTTTAGGAATTTTCTCAGTTTGGCCTGTTGTTCATAACAGAGATATTAAAGGTGGTATGTGCTATTTTCTAGATGGGTATGTTGAATTTATACCCTGCTATGTTGCTAATCAAAAAGAGTGACCACTGAATACAGCGTGAATGACCATCATTAGACAAACATTTTGCTGCTTCAGAACCAAAAGGGTGTAAGTTGGGATAGCAAATAATGAAGAAAAGGGCCAAAAACTGTTTCTCACCTAGACACAAGGTTTATGGGAACTATCTTTTGATTTCAAGATAAATGTGGGATAACTTCAGAAACTTATGTACACCCTTTGTGCACCAGATGAAGCTCACTTAGGGGCATTCAGAGATACCAGTAAGTGCCAAATCCAGACTTACACCTTTTTGGTTCTGAAGCAGCGATTTCTTCCCTGTGTTGTGTGTTTAGTGTAATTATACTCGAGTCTGTGTGTTTCAGATGACAAAGTGTATGAGTGTGAGACATGCAAATTTCAGGCGACTCTTAAAGACAGCACTATAGATGATATTGAGAGTCGAACTACAGAACTCAAAGAGATGTCCGACGAGATAGATCGCATCAAGAATGAAACAGGTTTGATGATTTTTATATGTTATTTACAGGAGACAAGGACTGGAATGTGAAGGTGGGTAGCAAATTGTCAGAAATGAATGTACTTTAATAAATATCTGAATTATTTTGACTCTCACCCCCACCTCTTAAAACAAAACATCCACGTACCGTATAACTTGAAATGTTTGTGAATTTTTGTAGCTGGATGACAAATTATTAGATAAATATGAATGAATGGGTTATTTTGACACCCACTCCTCAAAACAAAAACTACATATTTTTGTTATTATTAATTGAAAATTTCATTTGACCATGGAGGTGTGGGATCTAACATTTTGTTTTGTTTGTATTTAAGAATGAATTGTCAAGTGATAAGTAAGCCAGTCATAGGCAGATCCAAGGGATGGGGAGGGGCATAACTCCCTTTTTACAGAGATTGTTTTTAAACTGATGTGTTTTTACTGCCACTACATGTATGTGTAACCTCTGTTATTTAAAATATTAGCTCACAGCTGTTTTCTAATTGTTTCCACCCTTTGACTTTATCTTATTCAACTGATGAAATGCTTTCTTCTAGATGCAGCCTCCATTCTGACACGATGTGAGGAGGTGATAGATAAACACGGTACAGTGATACCAGGCTACAATGTTCATATGCTGCACGTCTTGGAGCGAGCCTTCGATGCCGGTATAGAGAGTTGTGATTGGCAGAAAGCATGTCTGTACGGAACAGCCATAACTCAGCCATACTGGTGAATACAGTCCCAACACCTGCAATTAAGAAAATGTCCACTGCAAAATAAATGCTGTGGAGAAATAGTGTCCACAGCAATTTTTAGCATGAAGTATACTTTATTTTTAATAATAAGGTAAAATTAAACCTGGAAAAAAAAAAATTACCTCATGGCAAAAGAAATTTCCGCTGAGTATGAAAAACTTCACCGTATTGCCGATTGCCATCCGCTATTTCAGGGTTGCAGTCCACTTGGTTTAAATGGAATCAAAGCCATTTCACTTGACATTTAATTTATTGATGTTATTTCATGATTTACCATATTAAAAATTAGGACAATCAAGAAAAAGATTTCATGGCCATAGTATATTAATATAATTCAAAATTTGCACAATGCAAGTTTTAAGCATTTTTGTATTTTTATGTTTACATCAAGTGATGTCACAAAACACAAATGTGTTAATTTACTAAATTTAGTAAACATAGTGATGACCTTGACATTATTATGTGAATATTTGTTTATTTCATCATTATTAAAAAAAAAATTGACAAATTTAGTAATTGGTGCATAAGACATTAAATCTTCGTTTCATGTGTACCGTATGTTCAAACTTTATTGATGTGCTCCAGTATTTTCACCAATTTGAACGTCCCATCTCTTGTGTTACTGAGTATGATCTGTTACTGTCAGTCTTTGGTAAAAGAAAAACAGAAAATATTCACAAATACATACCATGATGGTGTCTAAACATGACAAATACATGTGCCATCACTTTTGTGACATAAGTTAACTAGTGTGATTTGTAAAATTATTTAATAAGACATTAATTCTTAAAGTTAAAAAAATGTATTGACCTAATTGTGGATTGGTAACTGATGCAGCTGACAAATTTAGCATCAATAAATATTCAATATATGAAGAAAACCAATCTATTCATGTTTGGCGACATCTGGATATTTTGAACTGTTTTTGTTAGCAGATGTTTTATATATATTTACTCTGGATCTGTTCACGTTAAGAGTTGCGCTCTGGTTTCATCAATATTCATGTTAGAACTGCATTCACGGGATGTAGCTCATGCGGTAGCGTGTCCGCTCTGAAGCTGTCGGTCATTGGATCAATCCTTCTCAGTAGACCCATTTGCAGTTTGGGCTATTTTCCGTTCCAACTAGTGGTCCACAACTGGTTCAGCAAAGGCCTTGGTATGTGCTATCCTGTCTGTGGAACAGTGCATATAGAAGACCCCTTGCTGCTTATTGGAAAGAGTAGCCTATTTGGTTACCTCAAAAAAAAAAAGTCAGTATGACCATGTCAATGTGCTCTAGAGACGTCATTAAATAAAAAAAACTTTACTTTTTTTTCGCACTGTCGTTCCCTTTGAAGAGTGGGATGAAGTCAGTTGATAGAACAGCCAGCTGAAATACATGAATAATCATTTCCCATCATTAGACTTACTGGCTATTTCCTGTTTCCACCAGTAGTCCATTACAAGTGTGAAAAACTGGTGTGTATTGTCTAGACTGCAAGGAATGTGAATATAATGGCCTATTGCTGCTAATTGACAAGTAGACCATGTGACGAATATTACGTGGTACTCCTATTATCCTTGAGTAAACATTGCACTGGGGTGTTGTTAAATAAACAAGCCTGTTTAGTGAATCTGTTGGATTTTGAAATATAGCTTGTAGTGATATTAATTAATTCCATGAGGTTAATTATAAAATGACGGCTCTATAGCACATTGATTTTTATCATATCATCGGCTACTGGGTGTCAATCATATGGTCATTCTGAAATATTTACAGACCTTAGTTTTAAAAAAAATCCAGGCGAGTAATAGATCACACGCCTGAAAATGCATAGGTGATAAATTGCATGCTTGAAACGACTTATGTGTGTCAAAAATTGTCATGTTTAATTAAATTTTGTCCATATACATTGGAAAACTTTGTTTGATATATCGGAACAACTCAGCTATTTTACGAATTATACCGATACAACAAAATTGGCCATGGTTTTCCGAATGTCTTGTTTAACACCACAAACGGAAATAATCGAGGATGACCAAATGGAATTGTAAAAGACTGATTAAATGTTGTACGGATACCGAATTAGCATAGCAAAGAAGAATACCAGTTATTTGTTTTTGTTATGAAGTCAATATACTAGTACATATGTTTGAAATATTTATAGAAGACTTGAGTTATTATGTAATGAGCTGACAAAATTATGAAATAACGTATTATTATTATTAATTAGGTGAGTGATTTCCAAGTGGTACGGGTGCAGTTTTTCATACCCGTCAACTGAAATTATGGGTGCTGTACAGAAGTAATCGTACCCGCACACTTTAAAAAGTAAGGTCTGTCACATGGTCATTCTGACATTTTTTAGAGGAATCCTGCTGCCGCCACATAGGCTACTCTTTTCTATAAGAAGCAAGGGGTGTTTTATATGCACAGTCCTATAGACAGGACAGCACATACCACGGCCTTTGATGAACCAATTGTGGACCACTGGTTGGAATGGAAAATAGCCCAAACTGAGGATCGATCTGACAGCTCACAGACGGACACACGATGATTTGATTTACATCTCATTAATTATAAATGCTAAAATTTTATTACATTTAAAAAAGAAAACAATGAAAATAACCTGATCATCAGTATGAACTCGTTTAACGCCGATATTTTACTTTCTTCTAGTGATCTCTATCCAGATTACAGTCCCAATGTCGGGGTACACCTGATGAAGATCGGCAAAGTTCACCTGTATCTTCAAAACCTGCAGTCTGCTCTCCAATCCTTTCAACAGGTACTACCTTTATTTGGTTATATGGATGTTCGTTAAACTTATAATGTATACAAATGATTATGTAATGCATTCACTTATGAATTGGTTCTTTCATTAATTCTATTTTTTCCCCTGTTTTCATTATTATTTTTAGCTACTCCACTAGAGCACATTCAATTATTAATCATCGGGTATTTAATGTCAAACATTTGGTAATTTTGACACATAATCAGAGAGTAAGCCAGCCTCCAACAGGTTTTGAACCACTGTTCTTCAGCTTGAGAGTTCGTTCATTCATTCTAATGCTGAAAGCATCACACAGAATGGTTATTATATAGATGCATGGTTCTTCAGCTTGAGAGCTTGGTTCATTCATTCTAATGCTGAAAGCATCACACAGAATGGTTATTATATAGATGCATGGTTGATATTTTCAGGCTGAAAGTATTATTCTGGTGACTCATGGGAAAACCCATCAACTTTACACCGATCTGTCACTTCTGATGGATCAGTGCATGGAGGAGATGAGGATGGCCATGGAACATGCTGAAAACGACTGAATATGTATGAAGACATCACCCCATGAAAATAGGTACTACTGCAATCAGAACACAGTAGAATCCAAGTCCCATGTGGGATTGATAAAATATGAAAAACCATGAAAGGTAGTATGCTAATAAAAAAAAAAAAATCTATTTCAGATAATGGATAGGTATATGTCACTTACACGGACTAGTGGTCCACAACTGGTCTGTGCTGTGCTGTCCTGTCCGTGGAGGTAGTGCATATAAAAGAACTTTTGCTAAAAGGCATTTGTTTAGTGCCCGAACCAAACTAGACGTGGGCACGTGATAAAAATACTTGGAAGTGAAGTGAAGGCATTTGTTATATGTTTTGGTAATTAAATTTATTTACACTTTTTGTTTTAAGTGTTTAATGATGGCACTAGAGGACATTGATTATCAATCATCGGCTATTGGATGTAACACATTTGGGAATTTTGACAAGTCGAGTGTGAGCAAGCCTCTGATAGGTTGCATTGTCACGGGCTATTTCACGGGTTGTACGCATACACGTCTGAGTAAAAACAAAACAAGGATATTTAGTTCAACATTATTGTTTTAATGCCTGAAACATCACATGAAACAGCAGAAGTACTTACAGTCGACAGTTTTAGTCTTGCATAAATTATGTTAAACAGATATGAAAATACGAAACCAAGGAAGCATGTTCGGCAAGACTAGTACCAAGTGGAATGCAGCAGACGGACACATTGCATTCTGGGACATATTAAGTAAAACATCACTATCATTCAGAAATCATTGGGTGTATTTGTTACATACAGAACCTGTCATCACCGTATTGTCATAAACATGTTATTTCGTTTTGTATATATTATTTAATTTTTTTATTTTGAGTATAATCCTTTAAAAAAATGAATCTCAGCCTCTATCATAATTTTATTATTATTTAAAGATTAGTGTCAACAATCTATTACAATGTATTGGAAATAAACTTACCTACATGTAGTTTAATGACCCCCCCCCCCCCCCACCCCAGCAAACAGAAATAGAAAATATCAGCTACTGGAGGACCTACTAACAGATTTATATTTCAGTAGTAATGATGTAAACACTAACAATATATTTTTTAATTTCTTAAAATGACTGAAATTTAGTTAAACACAAATCTTCATTTTGATAAAGTTTCTTTGGGTCAGTGTGGTAACAAACACTTCTAATGATTTCAGTGTCAAATTCAAACTAAAACATTGAGTATTTTTAAACATATCCTTTACCAGCTGTATTTCTTTCTTTAAATCCTTGCATCACATATAGATGAGATTTAACACTCAAATATACCAAATGATGTCTCCCCATTTACAATAGACATTGTTAACCCCTGCCGTAGACATGAGACGAAAACTGAAATACATTAACAATTGAAAGTATATGCACATTGTCGAGATGATGAAATTTACCGTCTGTACAACGTTCCACACTGGCTCACAATTGACAATTTAACATGTTCAATGTACATATGTATACATTTTAATACTGTCATTATTAACCTATTTTATAACTCATACATTTGACAAATAAAACATAATATCATATAGGTAGTGAATACATTCAATAAATTATGCCTGGGTGCCTCTGCCCACAAGTTACAGAATGAAATAACTACATCTATTGTCAGTCCTCCCACAAATAACATGCTGAATGTAAAATGTTTAAAGTCTCGACTCTAGGTTCGTACTAACATACAGAGTGAATTAAATAGTTTATGTTAAAGCTTTGAGTGAAGATGTACATGTTTTACCAACTTTAATGCAGTTTTTTTTATATATATACATTCCAAAATCTACTGAATTATTGTGTATCAGAGGCCTGTGGTGTGTGCCATCATGTCCATTGGAAAACTATCAAAATACCCTTTTATTACCTTGTTTCTAAATGTGACGTCGCTGACAGCAAGTCCACGGGGAACTTTCAAAATACCCTTTTATTACATTTGTTTCAATGTCAGCACATCCACGGGAGGGTAACTATCAACATACTCTTTTATTACCGTGTTTTTAATCCAATGTCAATGACAGTATGTCCACGGGAAACCATCAAAATACCCTTTTATTAACTTATGTTTTTAACGTGATAATTAAACCATATGGTGGATTGTCAATCTTTCAATGTTAAGAACCAGTTTTTATATTTATGCATCAGACTATTAGAAAAACTGACTTAACCATCACCATGCCAACATGTATATTGTCAATTTAGTAGTTACAGAACCAATCAGTTGGCACAGAGGAAATGATGAGAATACAGACAGACGGACAGGAAATCATAGTAGAAAAGATAAAATTAAAACTGTAACAAACAAGAATAATGTACAATAAAAAATAAAATGAATTCTTAAAAACCCCATTGCATTAAGTGAATGCAGCTTAGGACATGATGCATGGATTAAGAATGTTTTAAATGGATTGAGATAAAAGCAGTTTATATATATATATATATATATATAGGGGACAAAAAAGGCACGACGTTTAAAGGCATTATGTTTCTGGGTGAGAGTAACTGCACACTTAAAAATTAAACCTGTATTGTTGGCAGTAGAAAATATAACACTGATTTTGGAATTTTTGTTTGCCTTTGCTTTAGATTGCATTAATTTGGGAACAACATGGTTATTTCTGAGCAACCCAAACTGGAATTAAAAAAAGCTACAACCTATTAGAAAAGATTTGTGGTTGTGCAATTTATGAGTTGTACAGCTACCTTTCAATCATATGGTGTATGTCTTGTTCATAGTTCAGAATTCACCAATGGGATGTATACCAATTCACAATAGCTACTAACTTAAGTTAACTGGTTTCATTTTGAAGAGTCGCAGAGTAATTCGTTTCTTAGTGATTATCTGGAACCAATACATGGGAACCAGTTAAATTTACATACTGATGGGTAATGTCCGTAATTGTTTGACTAAATGTTTCTATTATAATTAAGAATACTGCTCAACATATATTTAGGGTGTTTTGTTTGAAAAAAAATTCCGTTATTTTTGTTTTTATAATAATAATATGGTGCAATCTATAGTCCTGGCTTTCTGGTCACTAACAAAAAGAACAAATTTAACTGACCACATTTTAAAATTTTGTGTGGCTCTGTCTGTGTTTTGATTATAATAATGTAAGAGGATGGTGATTTTATTTAATATATGATTTGCATCTTATTTCCTCAAATAGGTAAAAACGGCAATTTTAATGATAGAGGACTTAGATCTCAAAATCTGGTATGAAATGTCTTGGATTAGAACATGTATAAAAGACATTGCTCATAAAAAAAAAAAAAAATTCTTAAGTTTATATGTGGCAGTCGCAGGTTTCCCTTCTCGTAGTCTACTTCATAACTACCTCAAGTACTGCCAACAATGCAGGTTTAGTAGTTTGTCTCCTGTTAGATACAAATAAAAATATTTTTAACTGCATTCAGTTGCAGCCTTCATTCATTACATGTATTTGTTAATTTTATTAATTTAATGTGCAGTAGATTTAATATTAGTAAGACTGATTTTTCGTAACACTTAAAAATAATGCATAGATTATCTGACAGAAACTCAATTCAGTATATTAATTTCATTTTATAAATGAATGAAATAAAAAGCTTTTATTACCAGGTGTTTTTTTATTTTTTATCTAAACAACCACACTCTTGTACCAATTACTCGTATAATTTTGGATTAAATACGAAACACATGCTGAAAAAATTGTCCCAATATATTCAAAATATGCATAATTTTATACAAAACATTTTTTATTTTCCTTTTGAACTTAACAAATAATACACCTTAAAATGGAGTGACAAATGCCATAATGCAGTTTTATACAAATATTCATTCATTTTGTATGTATTGATGCAGCAGAAACTGGGAAATTTGTGAAATGACATCTAGTACCCATGATATAAATTAACAATTACTCAAACTTTAGAAGTAAAACAGAATCATTACAGGTGAGCGATTGCTCACACTCACGTTAAACGGCTGCTGTTTCTGGACTTGATTTGTTTTATCCCAAACAATTTAAAAAAAATTCCGTTCCCAAATAGAGAGTGTTGTAGTGTACATCATCATATTTTTAACAAAACTGAAACCAGGTAATGAGGTATAAGTATTCATTATTAGCTATCAAAAATGTATAATAACATGTGTTTACAAATATAACATGTCCTTAGTACTATTTATAACAGATAATTTATGTAATACCCCAAAAACTTGTTAAAGAGAATTAAGAAAATGAAAAAAATATTTTATGGCTGATGTCCATCATTATTAAGATGTATGACAGTTGAGTATTAGTTACGAGAACATAAGCAGAACACATTTTAATTAAGTATTCTTCACCCTGTTTCACATGTTTATAGATACACAGATCATTTTGACAACAGTAATATTCCAGTACGCTAAGTGTGAGAACATCATCTGATTCCAGTTTTTCGTTCTTCACACCAGAACATATTGCACAGGGATCACCGTTCAGCCACATAGAAGAGTCTCCATTCTTCACACAAGTTATAACCCAGTTCTAGCAATGGAATTCTTAATATCAAGTATTTCATTTCCACATACGTTATAACCCAGTTCTAGCAATGGAATTCTTAATATCAAGTATTTCATTTCCACATAAGTTATAACCCAGTTCTAGTGATGGAATTCTTAATATCAATATTTCATTTTCCACATAAGTTACAACCCATTTCTTGCAATGGAATTCTTAATATCAATATATTCTTAATATTTCGTTTTCCACATGTTATAACTCGATCTTGATGAAACTCTTGATATCTAGTATTTATTTTCCACACAAGTTTTAACCCAGCTCTAGTGATGAAACTGTTAATATCAAGTAGTTCCTCATCTATAAAGTCATTACACCGAGTTCTTGTTAGTGCTGGAGTTAAAATTCTGAACTGAGTATCTCCACTGAAGGTACTGGATTCCGGAGCTAACTAAATGATATCTTTCTCCACAGAAAAATGTATTTCACTGGGATCATGTTCCAGTACTAGAGATGAAATTCTCAAGAATATCACAGATGTGTACTACACTGACAACTAACAAATGAATTGCACTAAAATCTGTGGTTTTTCTCACACAGAATGTTTGCACTAATAACGTCCTCACCTCTCCACGCAACCGCCAAAAGCACCTACTCCTTGTCTGTTCCTAACACATTTGGAGTTGACCACAACCAGATGAAGAGGCACAGTTATCTGTATTGCATAGGACCCGAAATTTGGAAGCACAACTGCATAAATAGTGATGGTAAAGTGTTGCAAGTCCACACACCGTCTTGGAAGAAGCACAACCCTGGAAGTCATACCTAGTGTAGACTGGCTACTCTTCTGATAGAAAACACTGTATAGCCAGATGGTTATAACCACAGACTGAACAGTCTTTCCAAGCAAGATTTGGCTACTCATCTGTCAAAAAAACATGCACTGCCATTACACCAGCTAGCAAAAGTTGATGCTTACCTCCGTCTTCTCAAATGGGGTTTGATTAACCAAGTAACAAAAGCAAAATCCTCCATGGCCATACACAAGTTAGATGACACTGGTCTGGAATTCTCCCAAGTTAAGAGCTGCCATACTGGCTAGAAGAACAAATTGGCCTGGAAGTCTTCACAAGTTAGAAGTAGCCATACCACACTGGCTAGAAGGACAAATGGGCCTGGAAGTCCTTCCAAATGGGTATTGGCTATGTCACACTGGCTAGAAGAACAAACTGGACTAGGAGTCCTCCCAGGTTAGGAGAGACTATACCACACTGGCTAGAAGAATTGGCCTGCAAGTCCTCACAAATGAGGACTGTTGGCTCATGCATGTGCATCACCAGAGACAACCCAAATGTTAAAGTTGATCCTGATCCTATATGCTCGAGGCAGATGGGAATGGTGGTCTACATGTTGAAGACGGATGCTCCTATATACGTGATAGTAGCTAGGAATGACTTGAACATGGCAAGAAGGACCTGCAGATGTAAATTCATCACTTTGATGTTGCTCTGAGCTCCGCTGCTTAATACTGACAATAGATGCAGACCAGCTGACTTGCCAGTCGGTTGTTAAAAGTGATGTTGCACGATATGGCTTCAGTCAGCAAGTCATTAGAAGTGAACGTCACACGATGGCTTGAGCAAGAATGAGAGTCCATCACAATCACGGTCAATCAAACGACATTAGGTTTATAGACGGCTGGAAAATGAGAAAAATAACATTGTTCCATGTTAATTAAATAAAATGAGTTGGCCAATTGACTTTAATCAGGTTTTAATTCATTTTGAACCACTAAGAAGGTCAGGACAATCACAACCAGGGCTGGATTTAAAAGTGGGCAATTCTCCCCCCCCATCCCCATGCCAGAGGGCCCCTCCCACACTAAGGACATCTTTTATTAAAAAATGTAATAATTATAAAATGAGTTTTATTCCTTCATTTTAGTTCCTTTTTTTATTTGTCATGTAATTTAATTTCTTTGTTGAGAACCCCCCAAATCAGAAGTCTGGCCCTGACCATAACACAAATGTTAGATTTACAAAAACTGATGTTCTATGCAATAACGATAAGAAGCATGTAATTTAAAACATTCAAAATAACTCTCTTAGCCAAACACAGTTGTAACAATCTGATAACAGACCAAAGGATTTCACGGTAATTACTTGTAGTGTACGATAGAAATGTTTCCAACATTAATGAATTACCCTTTGACTGGAGAATTTCTTTGTAGCTTCACTCAGATGTCGACACCACAATAACGCCTGTGACTGAGTTCCCGCACGAAACTTGTACACATTTCCTGAAGAGAAGACACAAAATTATTACCAACACGTTCTTTAATCATGGACTGTTTGTATCAGTGTGCTTTAAAACTATGTCGGCACACTGGCCACTGAAATTCCTATTATTTTATATTTTAAGATGAATCTATCATTAAGAATTGTGTTAACAACATATTAACAGAAAATGTGATTCTAAGAGATATGTAAAATATATAATAAGATATTTACAGTAAAACAGTGTAAGTTTGAAATATAATTTAAAAAATAATAGATGTATTTGTAAAAATGATAATAACTTTCTGAATAGTGCAGGTGACAACATGGTACAAATGCTTAAATACTGAAGGCGACATTTCTCGACTATCGAACTCGCACTTCAAAATTGTATTTCCTGTGTTCATAAAAGTATTACGGGAGGAAATGACGCAATACCTATCAAAATAGAATGTTCCCAATTTCTTTATAGATAAAATATTTCGGTGTAAATGTGGCTTGTTTTCCTGGATTTTTTTCTTTACATGATGTGCAATGGAAGTGCGGGGCTATGCAAAGATATTGAAGAGCTAATAGGGAATTAATATTATTTTTGGGTTTAGCGAAGGTGAGAATTTTGATTATCGATATCAGAAGAGAATGGAGAGAATTTTTAAATGAAAGTTTTGAAGGTACAAAAGACCAAGCATGGTTTACAGATTAATTTTTTTACATATTTCCAGACTGCAAATTTCTAGACCACAAAAAAAGCATTACTAAACTCAAAAATAATATTAATTTGTTTACACCTTAATATTATTTTATTGTTTTGTTAAGTTTTGAAGTCAAAATATTAGATCAAAATGAGATGCCTCTCAAACATACTTTTCTCAACATTATTCCAGTATTTGGGGGAAATAACTCTTAAAAGAATTCAGTAGTCTAAAGGTTAACAATAAACTGTTTTTTTTTGTTTAATGACACAACTAGAGCACACTGATTTATTAATCATCGGCTATTGGATGTCAAACATTTACTTATTTTGACATGTGGTCAAGTGTGAGCAGCCTCCAATGGGTTTTGAACCACTGTCATCAGTTTGAGAGTACCACTGGACCACTGAGGCTCACAAAAATACTAAACTGGTCTGAGAAAGAGAAATATGTTTTTGTAAACAAACCTCTAACAGGATCTGTAAGCTGGAATGCATCAGGCTGGTGAGGGTTATCTCCCATGACGACCATCCACGAAACAATGGACGTCATTTTACTTGGGTTAGTTTTAAACTGAAAATAAACACATTTTACTCTTAAAATAAAGCATACTTAACTAATCTGACAATTTTAGATATGTGTTTTTTTTTCTAATTTAATTGTTTTTGCAAGAATGGGAGACATTTTGGATTTTCTAAAAAATAATAAATTTTCAAAAAAGATTAGTTGTTAACAACCAGAAATATGATAAACATCATTGGAATTTGGTGGTGGGGAAGGGTAATATCAGTAGTGGATCCATCAAATCCATTTGGAAGGGGGGGGAGGCTAGAGAATCCTCAGATTTTTTAACGGTAAAAAAAATAATATATATATAAAAGTAATTAAAAAAATTTGCAAAATTTAGCCCCTCCCCCCCACCGTTCCTCTACTGAATATATATAAGGAAACACTTATATACCATTCACCAATTAAAATAAAATGAGGCAATATTTACAGATTTTAATAATTCATCATATTTACATTTATAAGTTTTATTTCTGTGTACAACAGCATCTGTTCTTGAAGGCATTAAGTAAATACAATCACTATACCAAGCCGGTAACATATCAAATATAATGAAAGGAAACAAACAAAATGATGTGATACTTACTGAAGACCGTTCGGACCCCATTAGTGATTTTGCAGGATAATATATCAAATTTGTACCCCATAGAGCTAGCCAATACCGTGTCCATGGAGCCACCTGCAATCAGAAAATATATATATGTGTAGTCAGTTAACAATTGTACAGTTACAGATTTACTCTTTGAAAACATAAATTTGTTGTCTCTTATTCATTAACATGTATACGAATGTTCGTTAAATGATGAATGATTCCAGGCAATATCTTTATGTAATATAATAGGTAGCTATGTATACGACAATACAAACCTATGCTACAGATAAGATGTCAACAAGAACAAAACACCTCTAACAGGTAAGACAGAATTTCTGCAGACTTCTAAGAAACAAATTTCAAAAATTCACCATGACATTTTGAAAAATTTAATTACCATTTTACATACAAATTTATAAAAATGTACAGATTCATAACACTAAACTTGAAAATGGGAAAACTGAATGGTCTATCTGCGTAAAAAGACGGGTTTATACTCTTTAGTGAGAAAAAAATCAGACTTTCAATGGTGGAAAACGTGGTTTTCATGGACATAATGCATCACAGGAAATGATCGCCTGCACTATGATAAGCATGACAGAAAAATCTCAGTCGATGTGGAAATTTCTAAACTTTTCCATGACTTTTCAGTTTCCTTGAATAGTATTTTGCATATTTCAAAACTTTTCCAGTTTTTTAATGATCGTGGGAACTCTTAAGATAAAAACTTAGTTTTACCATCTAATAAGTGGCCACCAATTGTTCGTAGATGAAAATGTTAGTTCACATACTCTATTTTCCATAATTTTGTGATTAAAGCTACATAAAAATTAGCAAAAGTTGATGGAACAGTGGACAACAGCTGGATAAATAAATATTAAACAAGCTTTGCTGACAAACACGACAGATTGAAAAGTGAAAGATTTAAGAGAAAAACTGTCACACTTACAGTTGGCTTCTTGCCATCTTTGAGCAGGGTCTTCCTCCGTAAACAACTTTCACATGTGAAGTTTGCCTGGTAGTTACAGACTGGTGGGTCAGAGTCTCTCCACTGCAGACTGCAAGAAATAGGAGAATTTCATTAACACTGGTTAATTATTATGTAACAGATTGTAAAAAGTGACATTAAGCTTGTTTTATTTATCGATGCCTCTAGACCACATCTTAACATCGGCCATTGGACCTCTATCATATGGTCATTGACATATTTATTTAGAGGAAACTCGCTGCTGCCACATAGGCAACTCTTCCCAATAAGCAGCAAGGGGTCTTTTGTATGCACTTTCCCACAGAAAAGACAGCGCACATACCATAGCCTTTGATGAACCAGTTGCGGATCACTGTTTGGAACAGGCAACATATTGTATTAGTTACAAAAAAAATACTGGCAAGCATTTTCAAAATAGTTCCTATTTAATTCTTAATACACTTTAACTGTTATCGTTTATTTTTTGTGCTTGAACAATTCATAAACTGATGTCATTTTAAATGTTTAACTGAAAGTTTTACATAGGCCTGTAGGAACAACTTTGGGAGTGTGTGTAGGGCACAGACAGATCGGGTACAAACTCTGTATCAGATTTTGGTTACAATGGCAAACATTAATGTGTAAAAAACAAAAGAAGCTAACAAGTGGGGGGGGGGGGCATATTACATCATTTTGTTAAGTGAGAGATAACAAATGTTTCGTGCAAGGACTGCTACCCAGAAATACGATGATCCCTTATTGAAAAGGTATTGCAGTGTGGGATCATCAAATGGAGTTAGCTGACATGAATCTGGTCGCAGATCAAGTGCCAAAAATGCCAGTGGATTGACCACGTCATCGGAATGCATCAAACAGCACTACCAAAAATGGCACTCTGATGGACCCTCCTAGAAAAATGAAATGGGGAGACACAAAGAAACGTAGGAAGACAATCAAAAAGGAAATACGAGAGAGCAGTCTGAGCTGGGAGCTGCTGGAAAAGCTGGCAAAAGACAGACGGCAGTGGCAATCTCTGGTAACAGTCTTATGCACTTCTTAGCACAAAGAGGATTAAGGAGGAAAGCAAATAAGATATGAATCTGGTGACTATTGTTTACCAGTTAGCTGCAGGCCAGAATGACTCTAGATCTCCCATGCACTCTATTGATTCTTTTCCTTCCACTGCAAGACAAATAAACAAATATAAATTAAAATGTTAGTTTGTATAAATTTTCTAAATATCTCTTTTTTTCCTTTCACTGAAAGACAAATAAACAAACAAACTAAAATGTAACAGGTTATATATATTTCAAAACATTTGATCTTCCACTGCAAGACATAATTTTTTTTAATTAAAACAATAAAAAAAAAAAATTAGAACCATGCTATTCACATTGTCAAAAATCTCCGAAATGGACTAATCTGAATTTTCTTTTTTACTATTATACAGAAATGAATATGGAGTCTATCAAAAAATCCTGAAAAGTATGAAATGTGATAAAGTCCTACGAAGAGGGCAATCTATTTTTTTAATGATCTGTTTTTTTGCCACATTCTGAAAACCATGATAACATTCATAAGACTTATCTCATATTGCCTTATTTGACAGAAATAAAAAAAAAAGCAATTTTGACATTAATAAATAAACTGTTGGATAAGCAGAATAAATACTGATGGAAACTATAAGTATAAAAAAAACTCACAATTCGAAACAATAAAGAATAAAGAACTCACAATTCCAAAACCATAAAGTACTTACAATAAGGAAACTATAAAGTATATAGAACTCACAATTCGGAAACAATAAAGTATAATTTATAAAGAACTCACTATTCTGAAACTATAAAGTATAAAGAACTCATAAAGTATAAAGAACTCACAATTCGGAAACAATAAAGTATAATTTATAAAGAACTCAGTATTCTGAAACAATAAAGTATAAAGAACTCATAAAGTATAAAGAACTCACAATTCAGAAACCATAAAGTATAAAGAACTCACAATTCAGAAACTATAAAGAACTCACAATTCGGAAACTATAAAGTATAATGAACTCACAATTCGGAAACTATAAAGTATAATGAACTCACAATTCGGAAATTATAAAGTATAATGAACTCACAATTCGGGAACTTGCCGCACACTGATCCATCGCTGGATGCACAGGGAGATTCCTCCAGCACACTGTCGTCGAGCAGATGGCGGATACCCTGCACGTATGGAGCGGTCGTTTTTGATGGAAGACTGGAAGATTTGTCCACTGAGTGATGCGCACAACTCATGAAACTAAACAAATGTCATAGATTAACAACCAAACCAAACAACTAGTAAACCTTGTAAAAATGTCAAACAGTATTAATATCACTTCGAAAATGTTTATTAAAATAACAAAGTGAACAAAATTAGCATCATTTCTAACCACACCAGAATTATTTTTCTTTTGTGGTCAAGCTGAAAAAGTACAAGCCATCTGTACACATTTTGCTGATTGTAAATGGATTGTAAACAAAAAACAAACAAAACAAGCAAGAGCTGATTTTCCATGTTAAATATTTAACATTTTAAAACCTGGTCAATTTATCAAATCTTTCATACCATTATTTTTATTAATGAAAGAATTTTGTGCTCAAATAAATCTTTAATAATTGCCCTAAAAATATTTCTTAAAGATAATTATTTGATTCAGAAGACGACGATTAACATATAAAAGAAGGCAATATTAAAATTTGCAAGTTTGTCTTGTATCTTACTTAGCACTTAAACTGCGTGTTTTCCTGTGGGAAGGAACACATTTAGATCCTCCTGGTGTTAATGCGTTCCTCGGTTCTGTGGAAGGGGATGGTGGAGAGCTGATATCTTCCCTCGAAGAATTGTTAGATGGAGTATGTGGAGGCTCAAGTTTGAGAGAAAACCTGCAATATAACAGTTTTACTTACTACAATGTTTTATCCAAGCGAGAAACACACCTTTACATAGATTTGTCACAGAATTTGTATTTTTAACATGGTGATGTTTGTTATGTTATTTGTTATATATATGTAATCAATATATTGTATTGAACTAGATTACCATATTGTAAATCACCTCTATACAGTGATTTATAATAAAAATAATTTAAACACAGTCTGATTCCAATAGCTGATATTTATTTTAGTGCTCTGTGTATGAATGTGTGTGTGTGTGTATGTGTGTAAGTGTCTATGTGCGTGCGAGTGTTGTAAAACCAATATCCAATCAATCACTCAACACGACACAGTTTCAGTGGTACATAAAATGACATGGAACATGTAAATACAAATAAACAAAGTTTAATTCTCTATCTGTTGTTAATCCAAAATGCTTGGATCAAACGAGAGATAATGAGTGTGTACTAACTTGTAGTTGTCGTCTTCTACAAACTTCTGGAGCTCCTCAATGTACCGTACAGATTTGAGATAATTCTGGACGTGGTCTAATACTGGCAGGTTATCTAAAAACATTTAAACAGAAGTCAGTGTAAATATACGATTCACTCAGGTTACTAATTATTAGAAGTCTATATAATAACTCTTCAAAGTCTGTAGCAGTTAAAGAGTTAAAATATTTAGCTGAACTAGATTAACACACTGAGACTAATGAAAGTCTGTAACAGTGAAAGAGTTAACAGTCATATTGTTTAAAAATGAGAGTTAAAGAACTTGGCAGTTTCAGATTGTTAAGTATGGCAGTGAAAGAGTTAAAATGCCCTTATTTGTTGAAAGTCTGCAGCAGTTAAAGGGTTAAAGACTTATCTCCATTAGTGACAAGTGAATTCTCACCTTCATCTCAAACTTGTAAATGGCTGTAAATATAAAGTGGGGTTTCTACATTTGCCTTTAATCAGTTTTAAATCACAAAATGTGAAAATCTGCACGACTGCTCTCTTCATTTTAAAATTTATCTGGAATTATTTTCAGGTGATCAGTGTATAGCTCTCCTGTTATTTCTAAATGGATAAGACTGGTTAGACATGGTATAACTTACCATAATGAGACTGCTGAAAGTTGGCGATCACTCTGTGTAAAACTTACCATAATGAGACTGCTGAAAGTTGGCGATAACTCGAGTATGACTTACCATAATGAGACTGCTGAAAGTCGCCGATCAGTCTGAGTATAACTTACCATAATGAGACTGCTGAAAGTCGGCGATCACTCTGAGTATAATTTACCATAATGAGACTGTTGAAAGTCGGCGACCACTATGAGTATAACTTACCATAATGAGACTGCTGAAAGTCGGCGATCACTCTGAGAATAACTTACCATAATGAGACTGCTGAAAGTCAGCGATCACTCTGAGTATATTGTTCATCTGTATTCTCCTGGGATGGCTTTCCATCCCACCTGAGTGAGGGTGTGCCACATCAATGTAGATTAGATCAGTCAGGTACAGACCTACAACATTATAATCATTCACATCAATAAACCATCACTATATACACTATATACACAAACGTGTATGTATGCTTGTGTGTGTACTCTGCAGTGCATTCTTACAAAAAACATCAACTCTTTACCGTAAGAAGTAAGAAGTGTAATCTTTTATATCACTTTCCCAAATACAAGATTGAGTCAAGTGACAGGGACTGATCCTATGAGGTCTGGCAACCCAGACCTTCACTCAGAATTTGGGTGTCACGATGCCACAAGATTAACATTACATGTATTGACTGTAGTACGATAGTAGGAAATGAAATCTCTAACAAAATTCACATACCAAAATCATTCTGTAGAAGTTCAGTATACATCCCCCTGAAGATAGCCCAACCATTTGTTTTTGAAATTTAAATCACATTCATGTTCTATACTAAGTTCTTACATGTATTTAATCACAGCAGTGAAAACAAGAAAGCCCAACAGTATACAAAGTAAAGTTTGTTTTATTTAACGATGCCTCTAGATTTTTATCTTAAACTTTGTTTTATTTAACGACGCGTCTACAGCACATTGATTTTTATCTTATCATCGGCTATTGGACGTCATACATATGGTCATTTTGACATGTCTAGAGGAAACCCACTGCAGTGACAAAGGCTACTCCTGATAAGCAGCAAGGGATCTTTTATATGCACCGTCCCACAGACAGGACAGCACATACCATGGCCTTTGATAAACCAATTGTGGACAACTGGTTGGATCGATTTTTATCTTATCATCGGCTATTCAACGTCAAACGTATGATCATTCTGACATATTTCTTTAGGGGGAAACCCACTACTGCCACATAGGCTACTCGTTCAGTGTCTTTTGTATGCACTTTCCCACAGACAGGACATGAACAAGTTGTGGACCACTGCTTGAAATGGAAAATAACACAACTGCAAATAGGTCTAGTGAGAAGAATCGATCAAACAGTATACATACATGTACAATGCATGCAACATTTTCAACATATTCTCTACAGTAGCGGACTCAAAGACAGCCCCAGAGAGGAGGAGAAGTCTACATTTATCTTTCTAACAAATTATATTAACTATAAGTTATCTTTCATACTGGGCTGTTTGTTTTAGCAGACCTAGTTTCAAGACAATTTTATGTATGACCACCATAGAGGGGAAGAGGGGGCGATGGCACCCGGCATCCATTTCAGGTGACATTTAATCAAAGAGTGAAATTAAAATTAAAATTAGGTCCTATACATGAGTTTTAAGGGCATACTATCAAGGAGTTGGCCACGGGCATCACCAAACGTCTGCATGCCAATGCCATCAAGTGCATTTCTAAAATAATCCTGCATTTCTCAACTTTGGAACCATCTCAAAGACTATAATAACTTGCATATGTCTGAAGAATTCATCCAACAAACTTCAGCACAAACAAATAATCCAGTATTTCTCAACATTGGAACCATCTCAAAGACTATAAAGACTTGCATATATGTGAAGAATTCATCTAACAATATAATTATACTTCATCACAAACGGACTGTATTTTTTGACAGGGGAAATTACCAGGCATAAGAAATGAGTCTTCATAAAAAAAACAGTTCAGTGTTTTGACTGGAAGCCAATATTTTCTGTCTGACCTTTACCAACAGGAAAAAACATTCAAAATCCTCACAGGCGTTGCCTCATCAGTATTGTTATGTATCTGTGAGCCAAAGAATAAATGCTGTGCTAAAGTTCATCCATTGCTGGCATTTTATTTGCTTGTGGTAAAAACATGCTGCAGGGAAATACGACAATGAAAAACAAGTGTGTTTACTCCTAAATATATTGGTGGTAATTTCCTGTGTTGTATAATGTCAGTAATTGCCTCTCTTATGCAGGTCAATTGGTTCTGTTCCGATCTGCTAAATCTTTTGACACGCTTTCCAAGTGCTTCCAAACATAGCGAACTCGTTACTTTAATCAAAGGAAAGCAGTAACGTCCCAGTGTATTGGATACCAGTAATCAGCAAATACTCTTTTCATTTAGCAGCAAGGGGTCTTTTGTAAACTCTGCCCTACAAACAGGGTGGTACATACCATGGACTTTGTAACATCAGATCCAAACCAGTGGCTGGAATAAAAAATAGATCAACCAGTTCACCGAAGGGGACTGATCTGATGACCCATTGAATCTTAGAATGATGCATTAGCTTGGATGGCACATACCATCGACTAGGTAACACCAGATACAAACTACTGGCTGAATAAAAAAAAAGATCAAGAGACCATCAAAAGGGATTGATCTGACGACCCACTGAATATTAGAATGATGCACTACCTTGGAGGTGCACCTCAGTTTGGAAGACTACAGTTATCTATTAATGGAATGAACTTTAGACTGTTACATCAATGCTGGTAATACAGATAGTCAACAAGTTTGTGATGGTTTGAAGACTTTAAACCTTGACCTTTCATCAGACTGCAATCATTTGTACTCAGTATCGTGGCAGCACCATTAGCCTTACCAGTTTTAGTATTACGACTGAACCCTGCCTGTCACCTAATCATTGACTATAGGCCCTAAATTCATGTTTCTGGTTTTAAAATCCACCTAAACATCACATTCACCTTCACCACCTTTTCTAAGATTTGTTATCCAATATTTATAATGATTCAGCTTATGAGTATCATGTGACATTCATAAAGTATGAATGCCTAGGGTGTGTGGGTGGGACGGTATGAGTAGCACATACAAAGAGTGGACATGAATGAGGAAGGGGAATCTGCTAAAAGAGTCACTATACATACACTCCCAAACATATACCAATGTGTTATAAAGAAAGACCAAATAAACTTCAGTTTTGTTAATTCTTGTACGTGTTTAATTTAATACTGTAAAGTGTAGCGAACTCCAGCTCCTGATTGTATCCAGTATACATTTTAATGTGGAGAATCATTGTATGCATATACATGGGGGTGGGTGTATACTATAGAATTTTATGAAAGACAAGGTAAAGAGATTTAAAAAATCATAGATGTTTTGCCTACATGTATTTCATGAGTGTCTCATATCAAAGTATTGCTTGTGAATTATTCAGATAGTGGTTTAGATGGATAAAAGTGTTAACATCAAACATATAGAATCAGATATGAGCAATATTTCTTACCAAGATATGGAATACATGGTAACTTGACATTTTCCATGTAGTCTCGCAAGTTCTGACGATTGCTGTTCTCTGAAAACAAGTCGGCCAACTTCTCATACACAGACTTGTCTTTCTTAGAAAGAATCTGAAATAAAATAATACATGTACAGTGTGAAAGCTAAATTCTCACAGACAAGCTCCCAATAGCAAATAATTTTGTGCTGGGGTGGGATCATTAAACAAACATACACAAACAGAGTAGCTTTCTTAGAATCTGACATAAAACAAACATACAGTATGGAAGATGTGTTCTGACCAAAATTTAAAACCTGCTGTCTCATGTTAACATGGTTTGAGAAATTAAATCTTTCATACAATTTTTTTACATCACCATGACGTCATTAATTGCTGCTGCTGATTAATAAATCAATATCCTCTTAACAGCATTGTTAAACAAAAAAAACATTTTTTTTTTACCCTCTCCCAACACCTACAAATATTGAAATGTTAACTCTGAAAAGCCCTTTAAAGTTATGTTTATACAACAATGCTTTACTGGGAAATTAATTTTTGTGTTTGTTAAACCAAATGTTTTGTAATTATAGGAAATTTCAAGCCCTGATGTCTGGTAAATTAATTAAGACCAGCTCTCAACAAACATACAGGAAGTAAAAATAAGCTGGTGTATAATGAAATGGAATTACAGCCTACACTAACTCATCTAATACTGGCTAATTGACTGGCTGACTCTCCACAGCTGACTGCCCAGAACACAGCTAGCATACATAAACCAATTAACACAAAACAACACTACATAAAACTTAAATATTTACACTACAGAGGCAAACAAACTTTAAATTTACACTATCATTCCACAGTTGCAGGTCTCTACCTGTTTTTGAAGTCGTAATATAGATTGTTATTCTATTATTCAAAGTCTACATAAGTAAAAGAGTTGAAAAGAGGCTGTTTAATGTTATAGTTCTGGTTTTCGGTACAAATTAAGGGAACTCAAGGTTGAATGTAAGTCCAGTAAGCATGAGTTTCCTGGTGGAAACAGGTTAAAAATCTCCCTTCACAGAACAAATTCAATATATATATATATATAACACCCTGGACACACAAGGATTGTCTGACCGGATCGACGACAGATGAAAAACTGATGGATGACCCCAGATAGTGGTCTATCCGCAGTCTCCTACGGATGCATCGTGGTTTAACTAAGGTTTACGACGGTTACACCATGGATTAGTCATGACTACTCTACGGTTTGTAACAGATTTGCCATGGTTCAGTACGGCTGCACTACGTTCTATTAGCGATAAGTTATTGGTAGGGATAAGCAAGATTTCTGGAAGATTACTACAATTTACCACATTCCACAAAGGCAAACATGTTTGCAGTATGGCTTATTATGATCAACTACAGTTTATTACAGATTAGCATGGTTTATTATGGATTAGAATGGATTAGTACGTTCTATAAGGATGTTCTAAGGTTGTCCGATCTGTGATGAATTCATAACATTTTCAAAAAATTTCACGAATGTACAAGTACATGTACTACTATGATACTATGATTAATCAGGGATCTAATACCATGGACCACTATGGATTGCCACGAATGATGCCAGATTGTATCCATGGCTATTCCGGTGTCCTAGTCCTTGACAGTGTAACCAATACATAACAGCCACACATCTACAAAAGTCACTTTATATACATCTCCATAATGAAAATGTTTTTCAACCTGTGTTTGACAGCCACCTGTCTATAACAGTCACCTTATATATATCATATATCTCCCTAATGAAAATGTTTTTCAACCTGCATTTGACAGCCACCTGTCTATAACAGTCACTTTATATATATCATATATCTCTAATAGAAATGTTTTTCAACCTGTATTTGACAGCCACCTGTCTATAACAGTCACTTTATATATATATCATGTATCTCCCTAATGGAAATGTTTTTCAACCTGTATTTGACAGCCACCTGTCTATAACAGTCACTTTCAGTATCTTGGAAATGTTTTTCAACCTGTATTTGACAGCCACCTGTCTATAACAGTCACTTTCAGTATCTTCCTTCACACCATAAATGCACTTTTAGGTCTCAACGGTGGTTCTCCGTAACAAGTTTTACCGTACTAAGTTTTTTTTAGATCTTAAACCTGACAGCTTTACTTTAATTAGCAAGATCTGCAGAATTTATTTTCTCTTTCCCTTTTTTTCTGAACAAAATGTCATTTTTTTTTTTGTATTTTGTGAATCACGTGTTACAAATTAGCATTCCGGACGGAAAACAGCTGAATGCACAATCTGCTGGAGTGTTACTAAATATTCCATCACTTCCCTAATGCTGCCAGTAAATCTAAACAAGAACGAACAACAACTTTCATCTAATGTTTTCTACCTAAGAAACAAATAACAATGTACTGCACAACAATGTGAGTTAGTGTTAAGAACAAGAGTTTGTATTTTACAATGTGCTGGCTGAGAGGTTGTTTAACAAGTTATCTATATATACATGCATGCATCTGTGTTTAAAATATTCAAGTGTGTTTCGAAACATTTCTGTCTCTTCGTTAATATTGCAGTTATTCCCACTACAAACCAATACAAATATATTTCTGTTTTCTCTGTGAAATGAAAAACAAATAATTATTAGGTTCAACAAGAATGTGAGTTAATGGTAACATGCAAGAATTTGTCTTTTGTAGTTTTTTGGGTTCGTTTTAAAACATTTCTATCTCTTCGTTAATGTTGCAGTTATTTCCAGTACAATCTAATAAAAAAAATATTTCTGTTTTCTCTGTGAAACAAACAAATTAAAAAAAAAATTTTTTAGGTACAACAACAATGTTAGTTAATGGTAACATGCATGAATTTGTATATTACAGTGTTCTGGAAGTGTTGTGAAACATTTCTATCTCTTTGTTAATGTTGCAGTTATTCCCAATACAAACTAATAAAAACATATTTCTGTTTTCTCTGTGAAATGAAAAACAAATAATTATTAGGTACAACAATAATGTGAGTTAATGGTAACATGCTAGAATTTGTCTTTACAATGTTCTAAAGTGTTGTGAAACATTTTTATCTCTTCATTAATGTTGCAGTTATTCCCAAAACAAATCAATAAAAATATATTTCTGTTTTCTCTGAGACATGAAAAACAAATAATTACATGTATTATTAGGTTCAAAAATAATGTGAGTTAATGGTAACATGCACAATTTTGTCTTTATAATGTTCTGGTGTGTTGTGAAACATTTCTATTTCTTTTTTAATTCTGGAATTCATTCCCAATACAAACTAATAAAAGTGGTTATTTCTGTTTTATCAAGTGAAATGAATTATTATCAGTAGAAGAAAGTAATGTTTAATGACACCCCTCCAGTAGCTATTATGTGTCTAATACACATTATCTCCAACACATGGTATACAGAAGAAAACCACAACTGTCATATACTCTGACATTAGCAACAAGAGCTTTCATATTAATTTCCCCACATTTCCTCGGTGGTCCCCCGGTAGAACGTCAGACTCTCAAGCTGATGATAGTGGTTCAAAACCAGTTGGAGGCTGCCTCACACTAGACTACATCTAACACAGAACTAGACTGTATGTGATGTTCAGTACATCTAACACAAAGCTAGACTGTATGTGTTGTTCAGTATATCTAACACAGAGCTAGACTGTATTTGATGTTCAGTACATCTAACACAGAGCTAGACTGTACGTGATGTTCAGTATATCAAACACAGAGCTAGACTGTATGTGATGTTCAGTACATCTAACATAGAGCTAGACTGTATGTGATGTTCAGTACATCTAACACAGAACTAGACTATATGTGATGTTCAGTACATCTAACACAGAATTAGACTGTATGTGATGTACCTATCAACAGAAGAACTAGACTGTATGTGATGTTCCTATCAACAGAAGAATTAGACTGTATGTGATGTACCTATCAACAGAAGAACTAGATTGTATGTGATGTACCTATCAACAGAAGAACTAGATCGTATGTGATGTACCTATCAACAGAAGAATTAGACTATGTGATGTTCCTATCAACAGAAGAACTAGATTGTATGTGATGTACCTATCAACAGAAGAACTAGACTGTATGTGATGTTTCTATCAACAGAAGAATTAGACTGTATGTGATGTTCCTATCAACAAAAGAATTAGACTGTATGTGATGTACCTATCAACAGAAGAACTAGACTGTATGTGATGTTCCTATCAACAGAAGAATGTAGCAGTAAGCTGATGGCAATGTATGTGAGTTAAATTTCACTCTTTCAAGAACTTGAGCGAGGTGCAAAATGCTTGTCATGTTGAGAGCACTCTGGCTGTTACAGTGGCAATGAATGTGCGAGCTATTTGGGTAATGTGGCATCTCGCCAGCTGTATGTCAAAACACTTTATTTCAAGTATGTCATCATTACATCTTTCCACATTCCTCAAACATTCAATAAAAAATTTGTCTTTTTTTTTCAATGTCTTAATTCACAAATATTATAAAGTGGAGGTGCTGGGATCTGTATGTCTGTCTGTCTGTTTGAACGTACATACACGTACAAGTATATTCATTTTGGAAACATGATGTTTTTATTAAATATAAATTTTATGATCCACTAACCACAGCATGAGTTGTATTCTACAAAATCAAAATATTTCAAAATTTCAAAATTCAATTCCATTTACTTAAAATCTGTTTAAACCTACCCACAGTACAAAAATAATTGACGTCTGTTGGTGTGGATGCATAGAGAGAGAGAGAGAGAGAGAGAGAGAGAGACAGAGAGACAGAGAGAAAGAGAGAAAGAGAGAGCGAGTGTGTGTGTGTGTGTCACACTATAGGTAAAATTTAAATTAATTAACAATTATAGATTTCTGTAATTTCTGATTGTCAGAGTGGACATAGCTTAGAAATGAGGTGTTTGGTGGGTCATACTAGTATACGTATATAATAGTACAACCTCCAATGTTCCAGATAGTACTGGTATATCATACAGTTCTTATTTACTAGCTATCCTCTCAGTTGGAAGATATATATATATATATATATATATATATATATAAAATAAACAGAAAAAAAAAAGATAGCTGTTGATTAAACCGTGCCTTGCAGTGTTATTACAGAAACTATCTTTTCTTTTCTTTCAAAGCTTAACAAACTTTAAGATATGTTTTGTTTTATGTCTGCCAATAGACACAATTTTATCGAAAAATCTGGACATTATTTGGCAACAGAGGTAAATAAACAACTTTCATTTCCTGAAATAAGTGTACTTATCAATGAAAAAGAAAAAAAAAAAAGTCGGCTATATTAAAAGTACAAAAACTTGAGTCAACACATCAGTGTAATTTCCAGTTTAATTTTCTCCTCGTGTCCTGTGAAAGAACGTAATAACTGAAGACACAAAAACTCAATTAACTGTATTATAGCAATGCAGAGTTTTTACAGACCTGTATTCACCCCAGCACATGCACACTCTCGTATTGATCAAACTATATAACAACAAAACCACCATTTGATTGAACGAGATCAAAGATTTCTCCATTCTCTCATTGATCTGCTCTCAGGGCCAATTGTTATCGAATTCTCAGGGGATGGTCATAAAGAAAAAAACCTCAAAATGCTGAGATGATGTGGAATAAAACTCGTATAAATCTCTGCAGAGTGTAGTAACATTTTTATTGTCAAGGTAGGGAAAGAGACTGACAGGATATTTTCTATGATTATTTAAACAAAAGCAGTGGCGTCGGAACTGGGGCAGTGACTGAGCACCAATTTTTGGATAAAAAAACAAACAAAAAAACAATCTTCTGTAATTTTCTTGGTTTATGTTCAGGATCGGGACATCATTCGCCTCCACAATATTAATTTGTTTCCAATGCTTCTGTAACGGGCAAAAGAAATGATACTAAAAATAAGAATAAAATATTTTTGACATTTGCATATTTTGTTTAAGGCTTCTGCAGATTTTGTTTTCATTGCTGTTTAAATTAAATTATGGCATTTATGTCGACTACACATATTTTGCAAATACAAATGTTATTTTCAAAGTTTTGTGTGGTTCCACAAAGTTATTGTTAAATTATCCTTGGTATCATTACTGAGGAACCACAAAACAAGTTATTGCAAGGTCAAACTGCGGCATCCTTTTATTTCACATTGAGGGAACACACACGCACGCACGCACACACACACCTGCACATACATACACACATATATATATATATATATATATATATATTCATATATACTTAATTACTTAAAACATTCTGTGAATACAAATGCAAAATAAATGACAGTCTGCAGTGCGATGTTATCTATAAGGCTGACTAGGCTGAAGCCTAGGGACCCTACAGGTACTAGTGGCCTGTCAATATATTTACTGAGGCACTGTCACAAGATAGGGACCCGAAGTACCTCAAAGTTTAGGGACCCAGCCATGGATTAATACAGCACTGTCATTCTGGAACAATAGACAAAATATCTGTGATAGTTGGACCCTGTAATGGTTTACTCGGCTAAATTTGCACCAGAATTTCAAGCCCTGTATATACAAGGTTGTTTTTGTAACTGGCATCAACTCTTTTAACTGTGCTGATCAATAACGTGAATAAGAGGCAATCAGTGTCAGTATTTAGTTAACAAACAACTCCATTGTCCAAGAAAGCATTCTGCTCGCGTCAGAAATCATTACAAATCAAGTGTGTGTACCAACAAACAGTGGCACTTGTTAGATACAAAACACTAATTGTTAATTAGAACATATTTAGAAGAATGTTTTCTTTTCATTTCATTAAAATCTTTTTATGTGTTTTACATTAGAAGCTATGTTTATATGACAGAGTTAATCCCTGGAGGTTAATCATGAAATTAAATTGTTAATTAGAACATATTTAGAAGAATGTTTTCATTTCATTTCATTATAATCTTTTTATGTGTTTTACATTAGAAGCTAGGTTTATATGATAGAGTTAATCCCTGGAGGTTAATCATGAAATTAAATTGAGTAAAGGGTTATCCATTGTTTATATGATAGAGTTAATCCCTGGAGGTTAATCATGAAATTAAATTGAGTAAAGGGTCATCCATTGTTTTCATCATTTTCATGAGTGTACAAAACATAACTCTTTTTCAGGTCCCCCTCCCTCCTCCCCCAAAAGTGTACAAACTGAAAAGGAAAAAAAAAATATGATTTCCGAAATAACATTATTGTAATTTAAACAAATTATTTTGAAAGTGTACATATTCCTCACCCCAAAATACGTTGAAAATGATGAAAAAATGCATGACCCGTAAGAAATCAATGTGAAAAATATGACTACATAAACACAACTGAATAGCATATTTTAAGTTTGCCCATGGTATCACAGGAAATGTAAGCTACATTAATGAAAACATAACTTTAGTGCAACACTATCATGTCACTTTAATTTCTTGATATCAATTTCAGGATTAAGCATCTGGATTAAGTTTCACAGTTTAAATCAATGTTTTCAATTCAGTTCTATTAAAACAATGTTTTCAGTTGTACATTAAAACAATGTTTTCAGTTCTATTAAAACAGTGTTTAGTTCTATATTGTTTTCAGTTCTGTTAAAATATTTAATTATATTTGTTAAAACAATCTCTTAATAACAGTTAAACATTTGTTTTAGTTCTACATGTGTTAAAAGGATGTGTTCTGTTCTATGATAAAATATTTTTGTTTGTTCTGCATGTGTTAAGAAAGGATATTTTGAGTTCTTGTCTACTTCTACATGTACATGCTAAAACAACTGATGTTTTCCATTTCTTATTTTCACATTTTTTCTTCAGAAATATGGTTTGTTTGTAGGAATTGTTCTCTGGTCCTGTAATGACTAGTACTGGATTAGTTTATCTACATGTTTGTAATGGGTGTGTTGTGAAAAAACAAAAACATTCATACTAATTATGAATTATACATAATACAACTAAAGGAAACAATTGTTTGTTTAAGAACACCCCGTCACATTGTTTATTCTGCAGCTATTAGATGTCAGACATATGGTATTCTGTAACTCATGGTCTTTAGAGGAAACCTGCTCCTGCCACATTGGTTACTCTTTTGTATGCACTTTCCCACAGACAGGACAGCACATACCTGGTTGGTGTACGTGGCTTACACATACCCACTGAGCCTTTGTGAAGCACTCACTTTGGGTTGGAGCCGAGATTAAAAATCCCATACCTCAACTGGTACTTGATCCCAGGACCTACTAGCCATGAGATCGACAGCTTAACCACTGTCAGAGAGGCCGGTAAATAATGCAATTAAAAACTTACAAGTACAAGGACAGGAAAACAATGCATACTGATACGCTGTTCTTAAAAACATCAGTGGAAAACAATCCACATAATTCATCTTTATTCAGATCTCCACACCCATCAACAGACCAGATTACATCACATACATTATTTACAGCTGGGCAGATCAGTGAATACACATGGCAATTACTGTACTCTTATGAACTACATGTCCTTGAGCAGATATAATTAGAACACAGACAGAAGGACCCGGTACAAACTATTTATATAAACAATGTCTAATAAAAGTAAAGTTTGTTTTTATTTAACGACGCCTCTAGAGCACATTGATTTTTATCTATCATCGGCTATTGGACATTAATCATATTATGGTCATTCTGACATGTATTTAGAGGAAACCCACTGCTGCCACATAGGCTACACTTTCCAATAAGCAGCAAGGGGTCTTTTATATGCACCGTCCCACAGACAGGACAGCACATACCACTGCCTTTGATGAAGTTGTGGATAATAACATTAAAGTCATATAGTGACATAGATGTAGATCAGAAGTTAAAACATCTACCCGAGGTGCAATGGGTTGTCAGGTTAGTCTCCTTCATTAGGCCTATTTGGGCTATTTCTCGTTTACCCAGTAGTCTACAGCTGGTTTAACAAAAACTGTGGTGTGTGCTGTCCTTTCTGTGGGAAAATGTATATAAAAGGAAAGAAAAGGACTGTTTGTTTAATGACAACCTAGCACATTATTTATTCAGTGCTTATATATGGTACTTTCCACTGCCACCACATAAGCTACTCTTTTAGATTAGATCTTTCATATGTACTTTCCCACAGACAGGACTGCACATACCACAGCCTTTGATAAACAAATTGTCAACCACTGGTTGGTGCAAGTTACATGCACCTACCGTTTGAGCCTTGTGGAGCACTCACTCTGAATTTGAGCCATACTGAGTATAAAAATCCCATGCCTTGACTGAGATTTGATCCCATGTACCTACAAGCCGTGAGTCCAATAGCTTAACCATTGTGCCATTGGGCTCGGTTGTGCAATGGGTTTCATTGATAGACCCTGTCTTGCAAGTATTGTATATATGACGCTTAATATCTGCTGATTAAATAAAGTTACAAGACAGGGCTAGCTCTGGCACAACAGTAACATTCGTCCAATTATCTATAAAAATGTCAAAAATTGAAAAGTCATCTTTTTCCTGCAGTTAAATGGCTGTTATTAAAAAAATAGTTTCGCCAGATTATATTAAAATTTGCCAAATGTTTTAAAATTTTGCCTTTGGCGAATTTGGCGAGTGTCAGAGCTAGCCCTGCGAGAACATGTCATAAGACTTATTTAGAATACTCCCGCCATCCCTTGACAGCAATAGTAATATCAGCCATCTGTTTATTTAGTCCGCTAGCCAAAATTACTAGTTATGCCATCATCTTGAATAAATAAATGTGTGTGTGTGTGTGTGTGTGTGTGCGTGCGTGCGTGCGTGTGTGCGTGCGTGCGTGCGTGCGTGCGTGAGTGCGCGTGCGCACACACAAAGACATTTCCTGCACATCTTTGGTACCATCCCTTCCTATAAGTGGATGGAACCAGCTCTACCAATTCCCTCCATCCCTTTCCTGAATACTGGGGAGACTACTGGTGTGGTGTTGGTAAACAAACATTCCTGTCTTTCAGTTAGCCTTGCTAAATGTGTTGATTTGTCATCACTTGCCGTGTCTTGTGAGGAATCTAAACAATACATGTAGTTAAGCTTAATTGTTGTAAGCAAAAGAAAAAGAAGCTTTATGTACATGTATATCAGTATCTACCATACGTGATGAAATATACGTGTTTATTGTATTGTGTGTAGGGTCATTAGCCTCAAACACAATAAACTGATTGATACCTGATGAAATGGCTAAAAATACAATGTATACACAGGTTTAAAACTCTGTAGACTGGTTTTAAACATTATCTTTCTTGACAACTTCCGTCTGTAGCAGTTCCAAACCTTTCACAAAATATCCTGTGTCTTGTTAATACTTAATCAATTTGGTATAAAGGATAGTCTTTAGTATAACAGTTTGTAATTATTTCATGTTAAATATGACTGCTACATCAAATGTATAAATCATTTTTGACAATTTTCAGATAGAAAGTAATTAAAAATATTATGCATTAAAGAAAGTTATTTAAAATGTTAATTTATTTTAAGGTATAAATTTTGTTTAGTGAAAAATGTTAAAATTGTGCAAGAAAATTGAACATTGCTATAACAGCATATTGAAAATACTTATATTTCAATATGTTGTGATATTAATTTTGTTTTATGTTGAACACAATTCATTATCACTTTAATATAATAGCCCTAAATTGTCCTATTTTCCAACAAGATTAAATGGCTGTGTATATTGGTGTTTCTGTAAGTCTATAATATCAGTTCCATAATGCAAATAAACATGTTGTTTTAAATAGTAATATATCTGTTTTCATGATGTATATGCTTGATTTTGTTTTGGAAAACATTTATTATAAACGTATGATGACTTTCACTAGCCTAAACATGATTATAATTAGTGGATAACACCACTGTATTGTGGTTAACTATATGATTTAACCACAAAATTTGGATTTTGGGATGAGACGGTCGAGTCCTTAAATCAGCTAATTTTGTGATAAAATCATACAGTTAACCACGAAACTAAGTGCAGTTATCCCTATTCTAATACAACAATTTTCTAAAATTCACTTATTATTGTTTAACTGGTTTATTTTTGTAGAAAATAAATAATTTTCATCAACATAATGACAAAGCTAACACTCTATTCTCTCTACCTACATTAGCTAATGGAAAGCCTCGATGTAAGTTAAATATATGACGTAATCATTAATATTTGCCGCAAAAATATTGACATCACACATTTGGACTCAGCCATTACATTTATCATACAGATTCTAATGTTGTTGGATTGACAAACAAATGGAATTGCAAGCTATATGGGATTTTATTTATGCTGATATAACTACATGTACTTTGGAAATACAGTATTTATAATTACTTGTGTCAGTGTGCCTCACATTCATATATTTCAACTGTTCTTACTATAATGCAGCTGACCGACATGGTTAATTTCAGCATAAAACACGAAGCAAAACAACTCGCTTCTTTTTTGCAGGAAAGATAAAATATTTAATTGTTATCACTTAACTATACTTTGAAAAATATCCAACCTTTTATTACATCATTAAAACTGAAAACAATAACAAACAGATAGTCTTGCATAGGCCTGCAAATGTCAGCGTTTTTTTCTTGATTTATGTTGTTTGTTTCTTCGAAAGCCAAATTTTGAATGGTGAAATCAAAAAATAATGCTTACACTACAAACCAAAATTAGTAACATTGGATTGAAATAAGTCCAATAATGATGAAAAATGTAATTCTTGCTCATTCAATCCATTTTAAAAGTACCAAAATCGGTAGAGTTATCGACCACGGGAATCATTTTCAATGATCCATTTATTTGACTTTGTACTTTTTGTTTTTTAACTGTCTAAATACATTTAAAAGTTAAAACTAAAAATTGCAGATTGCATTTTAGTTGATTTTGTTTTCAAGTTATCAGTTAAGATACAAATTACTTTCCTTAATTATAAAACTTGACGGAATACATGAGAATGAGACATTCACGAAAACAGCACATACGAGTAAGTGGCAGCAGAAGTTCACCTATTAGGGGAGGGAGGTGGGCCGTTTTTTCAGTTGGAGGTTACGTTGCCATCGACAGCATATCTCTACTGTGCATTAGACCACAAAATATAACCAATGAAAAATAAGGTTATATGCAAGTTGTATTAGAATAATTAATAATCACAAAAAATATCATATCTAAAAATAACATAAAATATGAGAATGGTTAATTATGAATGACATCACCTTATATCTTTGATCTTGGTTATTATTACATACATTTACCTTTATTAATTACTTATTATATCAATGTTACCAGTAATTGTAAACATTGTTATTACATACTTGCATAAGGGTGTAGCTCTAATGTAAGGGTGTCTGCTTGTGAACTGGTCGGTTGTCGGATCGATCCTTCTCAGTGGACCCATTTGCAGTTTGGGCTATTTTCCATTCCAACCAGTGGTCCACAAATGGTTCGTCAAAGGCCATGGTACATATTGTCCTGCCTGTGGATCTGTGCATATAAAAGACCCCTTGCTGCTTATTGGAAAGAGTAGCCTATGTGGCAGGTTATCTCTAAAATAAATATCCCAGAATGACTATATGTTTAATGTCCAATAGCCGATGATAAGATAAATAAAACTTTACTTTTTTTCTTTTGTTGCTGAGGGTGTTAAATTTTTTTTATTTTTTTTTTATCACATATTTTTTTTTCATCAGTGATATACTGAATGTTTTGTTTACCATGGTCTTAGTTGTTGAAAAATGATGAGTACTGTGTGATTACAAATATGATTGTAGACTTTGTAAGAATATGAGAGGAAATTAAGCCAGTCTGCTATTACTGATTAAATGTAATGAAAGTTTTGTGTTTAGCTTTTGAATTGTAAAGGAAATGAATGCGTTGATTTGATGCAGTGAAAAGCTTATTTTTAACAGGTTTTATTTGAACTGTGCTTTCAGGATATTGATTGGGAAAGAACAGGAAATTACAATGTTGGCTGACAGATTTCAAATGAAGGTGTATGTTATGCATATTACTTTTCCTCAGCAAGCATATTTCTTTTTATTTCCTCACATGATGACAATGCCTGGGGCATATATACATATGTTCAAGGGTTGAAATTGCTTATTTGAATGGCATAGCAATTATTGACTTGGGTGACACTGGGATTCGGAGGATGTACATGTACCAAGGAAAGGAAAGGATTGTTTATTTCAAAGTACATTTTATTTAATGACGCCTCTAGAGCACATTGATTTTTATGTTATCATCGGCTATAGGACGTCATACATATAGTCATTCTGACATGTCTTTTTAGAGGAAACCCGCTGCCGCCACACAGGCTACTCCTTCCAATAAGCTGCAAGGGATCTTTTATATGCACCATACCACCGACAGGACTGCTCTTACCATGGCCTTTGATAAATCAGTTGTGGACCACTGGTTGGAACGTAAAACAGCCCAAGGGATTGTTTATTTAATCTCAGGCTAGCATATTGCTTATTCAGCAGATATTAGATGTCAAACATGAGACTCATGGTCTACAGGCGAAACCTGCTTCCTTGTAGGCTACTCTTCCTCACCTACATGTACAGTCTGTTTACGCTACTTGGAACATGGATTTGTTTCAATTACTTTAGTTTGCAAGAACCTAGGCGAAAAAGGACTAGAGTTTTGGAAATAACAAAAATGTGCTATGTTCCAAATTTTTTCATTACTTCAATAATAATTTAAAATATTACCCATTCAACATAGTGTAAAACTCTTATCATATTTGACAATGGCAACATACTTTTGACTGCCGTTTAAACAATACAGAACCAATGGACACATACATTTGTACATGTAAATCCATAAGAAAAAAAAAGGAAATCTTTTTTTTATTTCGAAAAATATCAACATTAATGAGGTAAGTTATATATTTTGGTTTTTATATGTCAAAAACCATGTTCCAAGTAGTGTAAACAGACTATAGACACAAGTTTTATGTGAAATCTCTTTTGATTTCAAGATAAATGTGGGATAGCTTCAGAAATCTACATACACCCTTTGTGCATCAGATGCAGTTCACTTAAGGGCTTTCAATGATACCAGTAAGTGCCAAACCCAGACTTACACCATTTTGGTTCTGAAACAGCAATATTATTTAAAATTCAGCAAGTATTAGATGTCAAACAGGTGACTCATGGTCTATGGAGGAAACCTGCTGCTTCCATGTAGGTTACTCTTTCCATATAATGTTGCAGCAAACAGATCTTTTATGTTTTCCAACAAACTGGTTGGCACGTATAATAACTTTTGATACACCAGTTGTAGGTACATCTAGGTCTGCTGAAGACACATCGGGCACAATGGCAAATGTGAATGTTCTTTATGATGGAAAATGCCATAGTGTTGTCATTTCCAGATAGGCCATATGTAAAATTGTATTGGGCCATTTTGAAAAATGTGGTAACAAACTTTCTTATGCAGACCATGTTTTCAAAATGTATTTTTGACACCTGATTAAATAACATTTTATTAATGGCCTCAACTTTCTTATTGCACCTGCTTGCAACCCCTAAAATTGCCTGTTACAATTGGCAATGCCATGGAGATAGCCGCAGAATTTTTAATTCTCCACTTTTTTGGCCCTGGACTAAATTTGTTTTTGCTTGGCAAATTCAGAAAATGTTAAAATTGCATTGGAGAATACTGTGGACGCTATTTCTCCACAGTATTTATTTTGCCGTGGACATCTTCTTAATTGCACGAATTGTGCTTATATCTGATTGTAACAAAGTAAGCACATGACTGTAGTAGATCATGTATTTACATAAATAACACAGATCTTCTAAATTGGTCTTGCTTAAGATTAACGTCCCTTGCAGGAGTGTACATTAACCTTTTTCAGATACCAGCCAGATGGGCCAGTAATCTGGTAAAATGAACCAGCCACCCAAATTTCCAACTGGTCCCCCAAACATCTAGGCCAAGAATGGGTGAGCCAAAGGCCGGAAACCGATTGTCTCGGACATTAGGCCTATTGCATTTGTGTGAAGTTGCGGAGAAAAATGACATCTGTAGCAGACGAAATCTGAGATGTGATGGTGGTCTCTGTTTGGAGTTCAGTTTTGTGGTTCACTTCAGAGAAACCTGAGGTGGCCAGCCAGGCAGATGATTATCTATAACTGGCCTCCGTGGCGCAGTGGTTAAGTTATCGGATTCTAGGCTGGTAGGTACTGAGATCAAATCTCAGTCGAGGCATGGGATTTTTAATCTCAGTATCGGCTCCAACCCAGA
>JAULBS010101310.1:0-31449 GCA_032355785.1 Symmetromphalus regularis
CTGAGTTGTGTGCCCAGGACAGCGTGTTTGAACCTTAATTGGATATAAGCACGAAAATAAATACAACCAACCAACCATCACTTTTTTAAAGTCAATTCTGGTAATAGTTCCGAATTGCCATACTACTTTGAATATAGACTAAATCTTTATAGGAAAATCATAAACTCCATCTAATATAAGATCCGATATTTTATTTCATTCTTCGGGTCGTCGAGATAGCTCTTAAATTTCTATATCTATCTCATGGACTCTACTTTGTACAGAGATAAATCTTTATAGAAAAATCATAAACTCCGTCTAATATAAGATCCGATATTTTATTTCATGTCGTCTAGATAGCTCTTAAATTTGTATATCTATCTCGTGGACTCTAATTTGTACAGAGATAGATCTTTATAGGAAAATCATAAACTCCATCTAATATAAGATCCGATATTTTATTTCATTCATTTATATCTATCTCCTGGACTCTACTTTGTACAGAGATACGATTGTGATCACGATAACAGTTATGTCGTATAGATTGCTTTTATTATAATATACTCGAATAAATATTTGTCCTTTGTAGAAAAAAAAAGTTTTTTTAATTTATCAATATCGTTAAAATAATAGATATCAAAAAATGGTTTCGATTTAAGTTGTTACTAATTTGTACTTGTAAACTTTGTACTTATAATTTTAAAAAGAGACGTTATATAGTAGGTCTATATAGTGCTTTTTAAACTTTATTATGTTTTTAAACTTCATTAAGGTGTGCATACACTAATATGTAAAAGATGATGAAATTAATAATAATAATAAAAAGTGCATAAACAAATACACATCATGCAAAAGCGCAAGAACTAAGTTAGAGAAGAAATATGCGCATGCTGAAAATAATAAAATAATCTATAAGGACAAGTATTTTATTTGTCTCATGATAGGGTTTTGTAATATGTACATGTATATATAAATAAACCCCATCTAAGTTAACAACGACCTATTTATAGAATGTTCTTCAAATATGACCTTTATAAAACCAACTTGTTATGGTCCCTTTTAGTGGCCATTTTACAAGAAACCTATTTAAATATATAAAAATAGGTTTTATTTAAGAGCAAGCCGTACTACAACTGTCTCAAAACGTCTTCGCATAACTAAAATGTCCTCATCTTACATTATAAAATATTTATTAATTCAAGTAAATGGGTCTAAAATTGTACATTTAACTATCAAGAATAGAGCAGATAATCACAATTATTTAATTGGAAATATTGAAAGCACAACATAAAAATATTTGCGAAAATGACACAGTGCAAAAGTACGTTTTAAACGTTTGCAGTGGTAGAGAACCAAAAGAGAACATAAAAAGCGAAATAAGCTAATAGAACATTACCTTACTATAGACATCATAGCATAGCCAGTTTCAATTCTGCAAAATTAAAATTTACTCAAACTTAGAAGAAATGATAGTCATCTAGCAAAACACACCAAAACACACACATGCAGACAAAGTGGTGAACTCGACTACAATGGGGGATAAGCCATAGGAATGGAGAAACAACATTTATAAATTTTGATCAATTAAATAAATGCAACGTTTTATTTATTTAAAAATGCATTAATTTGCTTTATGTTACGTGAAATTATATTGCGTGAGTGGGCATATTCCGCCATGATATCTTTTTAAAATAATAATAATCAAATAAAGCCTCTCTATTTAGTTAACATGCGTTACAGAACCATTAAATGTGTAACCAAAACCATGTGTGTTGATACACTTTAGCTTCGGTATGTGTTGTGATTTTCCTATTAGTGTTCTGAAGACAAATAGTTGGTGATTTAGTGAAGAAAGGCTAGAAATTTTAAACGAACTTGCAACAATAAAATAAATATTATAGTTTATTTTAAATTACATATAGTGTACAATGTGTATACAGGGTGTCCTAGAATTACCTGTACAACTTCTGTCTGTTAGTAATAGTAAATCAGAAATGATGCACATATCGAATGTTTGTAAACATTGTTACTTTAATAAAAGAAACTTTGGAAACTAGAGATTCTAAAAAAATCTTGTTTAATAATCCTACATGTGCCATCATAAACTTCATTCAAGGATGAGGGAGCGGGATGTAGCTCAAATGATAGAGTGTCTGCCTGTGAACCGGTCGGTCGTCGGATCGATCCTTCACAGTGGACCCATCTGCAGTTTGGGTAATTTTTCCGTTCCAACCAGTGGTCCACAAGTGGTTCATCAAAGGCCGTGGTATATGTTGTCCTGTCTGTGGGGTTGTTCATATAAAAGACACCTTGCTGCTTATCGGCAAGAGTAGCCTATGTGGCGACAGCGGGATTCCTCTAAAACATATGTCAGAATGACCATATGATTGACGTCCAATAGCCGATGATAAAATAAAAATCAATGTGCTCTAGAGGCGTCGTTAAATAAAACAAACTTTTTTTTCATTCAAGGATGAAGTTGTATAGATAATTTTCGAACACTGTATAACAGGTTTGATTAAAGGTTACGCTCTTGGTATAGTTCAAGTGCACAATGTATGTTCCTCCTGCCATCAACGTTTTCATAACTGATTTATAATTATTTTCCATCGAAGCTTATCGAAATTACTGTTTAGTACACATTCATTTTTTGAATTTACTAATATTAGTAATAGATGTTTTGAGATCATACTTTGCATAACTTATCATATTATACTCAAAACAATCTACACGTTCAAAACAAAACATTTAGCAGGCAGAATCGTATCAATGTACAAAATAATCGGTGATAATGTGTTCACATAATTCACTGTCAAGTGAATGATGATGATTTTCAGATCCATGTTTATAAAGCTTTTAAGTTCAGATGTAACTAACGCAAATCCAGTTTTTTTCTGAGAATTTATACAATGTAACTTACAAAATGACGTGTTTCTCGAGAACTCGTGTCTAAACAGAATCAGTGTCTTTAAGGTCGTATCCATGTAGTGCTTAACTCAAATAAAAACGTGGAGATTGCCGCGGCGTTATTCATTCTCCGCGGCACTTTTTATCGCCGCGGATAAAAAAAATTCATGATGTATTTTTTTCTTATTATTAAAAATAAAGTATAATATAATTATGCTAAAATCGGCACGGAAAATGCCGTGGATACTATTTCTCCACACCATTTATTTCGCTGTGGACATTTTCTTAACTGCTTGGGTTGTATTATGCATGGACACACAGGTTTACATGACTGCTCACCTGTCGTTTCTTCAAGAGGTTTTGATTTGTCTTTGTTAATGTTGTTGTTATTATTGTTGTTGTTATTGTTGTTATTGTTGCTAGTACTGGTGTTGCTATTGGTGTCTTTAGAAGTTCCGTTCTGTTGTGACGTCTGCTGTTGTTTCATTCTTTCCATCTTGCGGAATTTGGCGCGACGATTCTGAAACCATACCTGTAAAGAAAGAAAACGGTTGAAAATTTTGTTATATAACACATTTTACACATAAAGAAAACCCACATGAACATCAATAAAGGTCAAGTATTAATGTAATTTTTATAATTCAGTCAAAATATTGCAATTCAAATTTAGTACAAACACAATTAAATCCGGTTTAAACCATTTTAATTAATTGGTATCATTCGGTTCAATGGAAAGGGTAAATAGGGTGTGGGTTCTAAACATTAGAACCACCCTCTGCCATAGTACTTTCAGCCCCTGCAATTCAGAAAATGTTCACGGCAAAATAAAAGCTGTGGAGAAATAGTGTCCAAAGCATTTCCACGGCAAAATTTAGCGTAAACTATATTTTTAATAAGAAGAAAAAATACACATTGAAAAAGAATTAGTCCGTGGCAAAAAAAGTGCTGCGGAGAATGAAAAACTCTGCAGCAATCTCTATAGCGGGGAATTTCAGGAGTTGACTTTTGTAATATTTGCTCATTCTTCAACGTTGCAATCACGTCACGAAAAAATATATTTGTCTCATTTGAAACCGTATTAGATATTTTGTGACACCATAACGTAATAAAATAGTCCCTAAAATAATTAATCTCATTTGATATTCGATCTCCCGTCATAATCTCATAATATTACCACGTGACTATCTCACCTGGACTCGTGCTTCGGTAAGATCTGTTTTCATTGCTATTTCTTCTCGTGTATAAATGTCGGGATAGTGTGTTTCGGCGAACGCTTTCTCCAACTCCTTGAGTTGCGCGCTCGTGAATGTAGTTCGAATTCTTCGTTGTTTGCGTTTCTCTGGGTTAACTGATGCTTCGTGCGCGTGCTGGTACATCTTGTAGGGGAGACCTGATAATAACAGGAGAGAGTCCCCATCTGGGAATGAAAATAGTCTCAAGTTCGTATCAATATGGAATACACTCGTTACCTTTATACAATATAAACGATACATATATGGAAAAGTATAAAAAGATGATTGTTGTTCGGCAGTTTTATCGCTCGCTCGCTCTCGCTCTCTCTCTCTCTCGCTCTCACTTTCTCTCTATCACTTTCTCTCTCTTTCTCTATCACTTTCTCTCTCTCTATCTCTCTCTCTCTCTACCTCTCGCTCTCTCTCTCTCTCTCTCTCTCTCACTTTCTCTCTCTATCTCTATCACTTTCTCTCTCTCTCTCTTTTGTCGGTCTTTTTCTCTCTCTCTCTCTCTTTCTCTCTATCACTTTCTCTCTCTCTATCTCTCTCTCGCTTATTATTATTATTATTATTAAGAAAGAAGGAGAACTTATATAATATTTTATAGTTTGTTTTGAAATTCATTTACAAAACTGTCAAATACAACTTAGATGCAATAGCAGATAATGAATTATTAAATAGACCATATCTTTGTTGAAATAAGAAATATTTAACAAATACAATACCTCTAAGATACCAAATACTAAATTAGTAAATAGGACACTTCTTAAATGAAATAACAGATACAAGGTTAAAACAATAAAGCCTCAAACGAAATCGACGAGGACAAGAAACAGTGTTAGTTTTTTACTTGGCCTAAACATATTAAATCTAATTTTCTATACTGTTTCTAAATCTATGTCAAGGTTTTGTTTCTTTTAGATTCTTATTCTTTCTTAAACAGATTTGTCATCAACCTATGTTTTGTCAAATATGCTTATTTACATATTCTGTTATTATGTTATAAATGAATTATGTAAGATTAAAAAAGTAAATTCATATTTAATGGACTGAATTTGTTTCATGACTTTTCTTATTTTTATTTTGATATTGGAAATGAATAATTAGACATTTTAGAGACGTCGAAAAAGGGATAGAGAGACGACGAAATAAAGTAAGAGAGTTTTGAAAATTCGACGAAAAAGATATAAAGAAAATGTAGACAGAGAGAGAGAGGGAAGAAGAGAGAGAGCGAGAGAGACAGAGGGATAGAGAGAGAGAGGCGACTGTGACAAACAGGGAGATGGAACATAGAGAAACAGTGAAAATTATACAGGATTTGTTTAAAGAGTAAAAGGAAGAAAAGGAGAATAATGAAAATCGAATGATAGAAATGCAGAAGAAGATGTATACTTGTTCTCACCTCGGATATGACCGGCTCTTGACTGATCCCCTTGTCCGAATATACCTGAAAAATTACATTGAATTGTTTAATTCAGAACTTGTTTTGATTCCTTCCACAGATGCATCAATAAATAACGAAACATATTTATAGGTAAAAGAACATTTATTAGCCAAAGTTCTGCTAATAATTAACATTTTGATATCGTAAACAAAAACCAATATCAAAAAGAAAATTATGTTATGTTTTGTTTGAGGGCGTTTAGATTTCACACAATTTTAATTTACACATTACCTTTCTGCTGAGAGAGAAAACAGAATATGTCACTTACGTAATACAGATATAGGTGATGAGTTTCATTATATTTTCAATTGTATATATTTATCTGCTGATAGAAAAAGAGTATATACCAAGTGACTTTAGAAATAGACCCAGAGGAATTACTTTTTATCATTTATTGTTTACAACTTAGAAGTCACTTCTGAGTAAAATATGTAAAAAAAAAAAAATTATTATAGAGAGAGTCAGTATTCCGGGTTAATATGCTAAATAAATATTATGTCCAGTACCACTACAGAAACTACTTTCTAATATTAATGTATTATATTTTCTCTATACTCAAATCGGTGTAGTTTTTTTAGAATAAATAATTATTTTGTTGTCTTGTCTTGTTTTGACTGTAAGAATATGAACTCTACTCAAAGTAAACTAATAGATATATTTATAAAACTCATTGCCTCTTTTGATGGTATAAGAATGACGGAACTTTTAATAACTATTTGAAGTATGAACAAGTTTCAAGAACAGTGAGTATAAAAATCATACAAAAGCCTTAGTGTGATGAAAATATATCACGATAAGGTTTGGTTTCAGACATCGTTTTATACAGTGATGCGTTATATGGTAAAATAACCTTTGAATATTTTACTTAGATATTCAGAAGTCATAAATTTTAATTTTTGACGCTGTTTCATATTGACATCGTACACAAATATTATTAAGTACATTAAAAAATAATTGTTGAGGGTTTGGGGGGGATGAGGGGTGTTAGTTTTGAGTATTATTTAATTATTCATTCATTCATCATTATCATCATAATCATTATTGTGATTATTATTATTATCATTATTATTATTTAATGAGAATAACTGGAATATTAAAACATTATTTTAGCATCCACGTTTTATTACAGCGTGTGTAAAATATCGTTTAAATAACGTTATGACTAGTAAGCAGATTTAAAAGCAGAAAAGGGTCTGTTGTTTCAACAAAAGAATTAAAAATGCAGTCAAAATATGGTATTACGTCAGATATTACATTCTCAGGCCTGCTAGATATCTAGCACAAAACTTTGTAAAAGCTTTCCGGAATTCCTTTCGGTCATTAACTACCGCTAGCAATAGATGTCATTTGCCTTCCAGCAGTTTCCATTAGTATTCCAGCGGACGGGCACCAGAGGGATCTATTTCACCAAAAATGTCGTTCTTAGAACAATCAATACATGATCGACAATCCCAGTTATTTATTTATCGCTCGTTTATCAAATAAATTCCCTCAACATAGACTGCTTCTCTTTATTCGTGGGATGAAAATTGCACAAATGGAACGATTTGACGACCCCGGTAAAATTAGATAATTTGCGCAGGACATCTGGTTATTGTCAACACATCGATACCATCAAAAACAATCGAATTCTGCTCGTACCAAAAAGCGGTCTTTTGTTCCTCGCTCAACGGTCCTCACTCAACTTTCTGAAAGATGCTATCGTACGTAATCTATTTAGAACGCTTCAAATTTATAAAATACAGGTCATTAATAAAGTTGTCGTGGGTCATTGTTTATTACAGATTTGTTACAGCACGGGTAGCCATTATCGTCTGCTCGGTTGGAAATAATCATGGAGGTTTCTTGTATCACTGGTAATTGTTGAAAAACGATACAGGAATTTTACGCAATTATGACTCTTGTTTCCTCTAACTATGGCACTCCGTTGTTCTCGTGTAATTTCATAGGAAATATTACTGTAGATATTGTGTTTTAGTATCTCGGCCACTGTTTTAATGGTATGGGCGCATTACAGCTTTTTTCTGTTAGATCTAAACACCTAATAGCCGTTGGAATGTACTTCTTTATTTATTTCTGCTAGGCACAGAATAGAAAAGAACTGTACGAGCTTCAGACCTATTCACAACGGCGTACGAAATTAAACCACAAAAGTTTTGACAACTAATAGATATCTTTGCAAATGTGGAATACAAGGTGGTTACATACATATATTAATATTCTGTTCAAATGATTACCATTAATTACTAAAATTTAATTGTTTATTTTTCGTTTCAAACATGTATTTAGATAGATGATATTTTATGTTCTGAAATGTGGGATACAATATTAAAGCATGTACATGTACATTCCATTCTTTTTAACTTCATTATAGCTATGTGACCCCCTATAGCCGATGTTTACTTTTTTGCTGGGGGGTCGTTAAATAAATAAAATATCATTATAGCTAATCATCCTTTTTGTTCTGTTATCTTCTCTGCTATATCATATTTTAATATAGTCTAGTATGTTTATAAATTCTGTATTTTACTCAATTTATATTTTATTATATTATGTCATGTTCTAGTCGGTTATAATTTATTCTCTTTTATTATATTTTAACATATCTGTTTGGCATTTTTATATTTATATTATGTTATAGATTTCCTGTTTTATTATATTATAGTCAGTAAATTTCTGTCATATTTATTATTTTATTAAAATACATATGATACAAATAAGGGATTTAAGCAAATATATTTTTAGTCGGTGATGATCAATAACAGTTGACAATGAATGTTTAAAGTAAAACATTTTGAAAACTTTAGACAGTCCCGAAAAACAAAATTAATAAAACAATTTCTTTGACAAAATGGTAATTATTTATATTTTACTATGTTTTTAATGTTTTCTTTTAAAAATTAACCGATCTTAATTAGGTTACAAATCTGACAAATTTCACGAAATAAAAAGATTATTTTCTTTTTTAACTGGAAGCTGTTTGATCGCAATAACATTCAAATATTCTCGCTATGCTAGTAAGCATAAGAAAGCGTAATTTAAACAAAACGGTAAATTATATGTTTCAAATATCATACTAACAGTAAATTTATAAATTACTGCGATTACAAATATTAGATATCAAATATAGAATGTTATCCATCAGTATTTGCATTTCGGAACATGATAAACGATATGAAATTCAATTTCAACTTTCATTAAACGAAAACAAATACTATTTCTAATTTTATTAAACGAAACGAAATTCTATTTCTAATTTTATTAAACGAAACGAAATATTATTTCCAATTTTAAAATAAGTCATTTTTGTTTTTCAGAAATTCTCTTTATAGATAAAGAGTCGTGAGAAGACTGGAAAATAAACCGTAGTTGTCGAATTCCATCAAATGTTAACGCGGCATCTTTATGACATGCTGTAATTAGAACAAGCCATGTGGTTTGTTTTAAAGCTAAAGCAAAATCGATCTAACGCCGAATACCAGAAGCCGTTGTTTGGAAACATTTACCAAGTTTGGCTAACTAATTATAAATATATAGGATTACTAAAGTTAAATATTGTACACAAGCGATGAGCTCTGCTGAGAGACTTAACGATTTTCTTAATATGTAATTTCATTGTTCAGTTTATAAACGAATTTCAACCGACGATATATTTAGTTTCGCTTAAATTTAAATGAAGAAAAAGTGATTCACTTTGGAAAAAAATATTATCCGTGTTTGATTATCTGTAATGCATAAATGTATTTAAATTTTGATATTTAATGTGAAGATAATTATGTAATGAATTTGACTTTATTCTTCATCTGTTGTTCAAGAACTGTACAAAGTATGTTTGTGGCTAACGCCAATAATCGTGTTTTGTTAGACAAATGAAAAGGAATGTTTATATAAAACGATATACGCACTTTTTTTAAAATTTAAATATGGTATGCTTCTTAGTGTTGTGTATCTCTTGATTTTACAAATTAAGTGTATTTATTAGTTGATTTTTTTTTCTGTTTATAATTCTACATTACTCCAATCATATATATTTTTAATATATATGTAATTATATGAAATATATACACATGCAGAAAACAAAAAACAAAACAATTCACCATTTGTTCTACTTCATTTCAAATATTGTACCAGTAAATATTTTGTGACTGCCTTACAACTTGTCTCGCATTTAATTTTTTGAATGCAATTCAAGTGCAGTTGGTTACCTTGCTTCAATCAGATATATTTTTAATGCACTTTTAAACATTGCAAATTATTTCAAAAATATTAATATTTTTAAAAAGTGTAGTTCATAAATTATTAAATATTCTAAACAAGAATATTTAAAAAAAAGAAAGACAGAAAAAATAATTCTGTTCGTGGATTTCGAGGCAGCAATTCTTGTTTTTAGAAGTGATAAGTCTCTGTATTAATGCGCAGTTCTGCGACAGACGCGCGCGAATCAGGTCTGGTGGCGTCTGCCTGCGTTGAATTTGTTAAAACCCTGGAGACAGTGCGGAGCACGAGACATTTATCTTGATGCGTATGCTAGATTTGCCTTTGCACAAGGCTGCCATCTCTCTACCATCACAGTTCTCAATGCTAATTATTTTTCAGACTCTTTATTGCATAAATGTACCATATTTCACCGCCCAATCCCGCTGGGTAACTATAATTTTGTTAAGAAAAGGCCCGATTCACTGAGTGTGACGTAAATTGGGTCTCGCATATTGATATTAGTTTTATATTCAAATAATTAGATTTTCTTGGAGAGCTTTTCAATATAAAACCATGTAATTGTCCGTGGATGCGATGCTATATGGAACTCTTCTGAGATTGAGGAAAGAAAATTAAACGGCCACTTGTTCCTTTTCGTTGGACCTTAAAACTCGCTACACAATGCACGGCTAAGGTTTGATTAAATAAATTCCCAATTACTCGCCAAACGGGATGACACCTAATCTATCAGAATGAAAGTCGTTGATATTTTCCTGTAATGCAATCAAGATGTTTACAGGACGAGGGAAACTGAATTTACAATATCCAGAAGCTATCAGACCTTCCCTCTGTTCCATCCGGTTTTCAAACGCCGCTTCATGCCTCTTTCTGACTCAGTCCAGAACGCCATTCGTGATCCGCTCAAAATCTCCGATCAATGGTGATGAAATTTGAGTGTGCGCGTATATTCAACATTGGCACCTCTTTAACACTAAATTTGCTCATAATTCAATAAAACTACGCAGGTTCGATTCGTAGCTAAGAGCAACCCATTTCACTGTGGTGGAATCGTGTCACTGCAATTGAATTGGACCCGTGTTCATCCTTGATAAACAGGCAATGGTGTTTCTCAACAAGACATCAAGTTAAACTTGACTTTCGTTTTCAGACGTTTGTTTCGCGGTCAAAATTTAATTACTTTGTAGACGGCATGTGAACAAAGGAAACTGTGTAAATTACTTAGCAATGTTTTAACTTTACAAAGACAGTTATTGATTTGTACTTGGTAACATGGCGATAACTTATACAATTTTACCAATCAAACTAATTTACTATGAATGTTTGAGTTTGTTTGTTTGGATGGTTGGCTGATTATTTGTTATTTATTTTCTTGTTATTTTTATGTTTAGTTCAAAGGAAGAATTGTAGGCATTATATTTATATAGAAATTTGTTTTAACGATGTAAATATGTGAAAAGCAAATAAATATTTATCAGTTCTGCCAAATATTTTATTTAATGAGCTTTTTTTACGTTTTCTCCTTTTTTCAAATGTCATTTTAAATATATTAAATAAAACTGTTTTTATTGCCTATCAACAGGAGTTTGTTGGATAATGTGCATAGTTTTTTGAATATTCAAACAATAAAATCTGATTTGTAATATTACATGTAAATTAGTTTAAAGATAAAAAAAGTATGTACATTTTGAAAAACCTGATACAAAAACAAGCAGACGAAATACCAACAGTGTAAACAGATTTTAAAAAATCATATTTTTGAAAATTAAATCTGGATTCATGTAAAACTTATTTCTCAAATGTCATGTTTCTAACTTTTATTTAGCGTTTTATTTGATTTTTGTAATCTTTTGTTGACGTTTAATGTTATATAACTGACGCACAAATATAAATAATGTTTTTATTATCATTATTTTTTGTGTTCCATGTGCTAATTGGATTATAATATATAAATTAGTGTAGATGGTTAGTATTATGTCAATATATACCTTGTATGTGTATTTTGTACTGTTATTATATATTGTAATAAGTTAATAACTGCTTTTAAAAGTACTTATGTAATATTAGGTTTCTTCTGTAGCGTATTTTAATGTAAATAATTACAATTTTAAAGAAATTTCAAATTTTTGATAATTTGTATTTTAAATTTAATTTATACAGAAATGGTCATGTATACTCTTTTTTCAAAAGTAATTTTCTTAAAACGGTCAGTTTTGTTTTAATGAAATTACTATTTTCAATTAACTGATTCCGCTTGTTGTTTTGTATTGTTATTATTACGATTATATATAAATTACTTACAAAGATTTTTACTTTACATAGATAGTTACTGATTTTTAATTAGTTTGAATTTCTAGACAATTTGTATACAGCAATTTTAGTTTCCTTATAAAAAATGTTCATATTTTGTCAACATGTTCTACAAAACCAATTAGAAAAACGAACTGAATTTAGTTTTAATAACATTATTGCTATTCAAAAAAGTCATTATGAGTAATATTTCACTATTTTAAAACAGTTTTAGACATTAAATAAAGTATAAATATCCATATTTGGAAATAAGACTAACCTGATTCAGTTTACCGCACTTTGGAATCAATTACACATTTATATATTACAAATAACAAATGACAAATTATTTTAGTAAATACGATTTAACGATCACCTCGATACCATTTGATGTCATTTTTTATTATGACCTGATAACCAAAATGGTTTTTGTATTGTTTTATTAATTTTGATAAAAACAACTTAATAAATAAATAAGGTTTGTAATTATAACAAACCAAGTTTGATATTATTATATCAATTATCATAAGATATTATTATATCAAACTTGGTTTGTTATAATTACAAACCTTATTTATTTATTAAGTTGTTTCTTACCTCAAGGATACCTTTTAATTATATTTTAAAAAAAACTGTTGTATATCAACATTAACCCCTTCTCTCCCTTTTTAGAAATTTGTTATGTACGCTTTGTGAAGAAAATGATACAGGAGATGAATATCACTATTTATTTAAATGTAACTACTTTATGAATACACGTGGAAAATTCATATTAAAAAAATTATAATAATAAAAAAACTAACACACAAAAAATTGTTTAATTACAAGAATATTGCTACCATTCGTAAAATCTCAAAACTAATTTCTGAAATTACAAGCAAACTGAGTAAACCATAATTACATATCTCCAATACCATTAACTGCTACATGGAATATCTATTCTAAAAATAGTTTTATCATATTATGTCATACTTTTGTCACCATATGCCTTTTTTAAATTAGCCTTTTAGCAGTAGTCTATAGTAGAATTATATTTGTGTATATTCTTTGAAGAACTATTGTAATCTTGTCACGAGGAATATTATTTTTGTAAAAGCAATCCTAATATGCTGTCGTTTGACGGCCTGGGTGTATTTAATAAAGCTTCAAAGTTCTTCCAGTGAAATCCTAAAATCATATTATGCTAGATTATTACTTAATGACAGTACATGTCACAGTAGTTTATATTATAACAATTTATTTTATTTTATACTTAATGATACACTTTTATTTTATTGTGAGAAACAAATTAAAGTTCCATAAGATAGATGCCACTAATATATGCTATCTGGCGTCTCGTCTAGGAATAAAGTCTTGGATCGACAATTCATTTGAATATTTATTACATTACAGGCTCATGTAATACCCCCATTACTGGGTGAGTTATATATAATTACATCAATGTGTCATATAGGTAATGTAATACTGAATAACGTATGTGTCTCTGAAATAGGTTTAGTTTATGCTAATCCTAATTTAGTTTGTTTGTTTGTGGGGGTTTTTCAAGGAAAAACTGAATGACTTTATGCCACCTCCTTTTGACTCGTTGTATTGTCTCTGTGGTATGTACTGTCCTGTCTGTGATACAGTGAATATAAAAGATACCTTGCTGCTTATCGGAAAGCGTAGCCTATGTGGCGGCAGCGGGTTCCCTTTAAATAAATATGTCAGAATGACCATATGATTGACGTCCAAAAGCCGATGATAAGATTAAAATCAATGTGGTCTTGAGGCGTCGTTAAATAAAACAAACTTTACTTTTTTTAGTTGTATTGTCTGGTGTGCTTTATTGTTTAGTGTGGGCTAATTGCTTCATACTCATTAAAAAAATTTAACATTATCTTTGGTGTTGCTTTGGAGAGCCTTGGTGGTCTAGTTGTAGGACACTGGACACTTAAGGTGATGACAGTGGTTCAAAACCCGTTGGAGGCTGGCTCACACTTGACTACATGTTTGACATTCAATAGCCGATGATTAATAAATCAATGTGCTCTATAGGTTTCGCTAAATAAAACAAACAAACAAACAAACAAACAAACAATGTATTGCTTTGTTAAACAATAAAAGCATTCTGGAATTTTCAGGACATATTTCTCCAGTCTTCATTTTGAGCTCCAGGAAATGCCATCTCATACCACTATTACAACATGTTACTTTGTAGGTATGATATTTTAATGCGAATCTCATCTGTTTAATTTTAAGGCCCTGTCCTTCACAATCCATTAATATTGTTTTTAGTTTACTGATAGTAACAATCAAGACATGAAAATAGTGATGTAAATTATCTTTTTATATTCCATCCTCAACCTATTCCCAGCACTGGTCAGATACTGTACCAGATCCAGGGTACTGTACCAGATCCAGGGTACTGTACCAGATCCAGGGTACTGTACCAGATCCAGGGTACTGTACCAGACCCAGGGTACTGTACCAGATCCAGGGGCGCCAAGGGTCCTGACCCCATTTTTCTCGTTTTTGTGTTTACATTTTACTGGTAGAAGGATGTGAAAATTATCCATTACCTATCACATTTGGACCCCCCTTTCAGAAAACCTGCATTTGCGCCTGAGATACTTCATGAAACAAAAATAAAAGTTATATGTTAAATTAAGTTTGAAAGAAATCATACCATAACAGCAGTTCTGTACATCCCTGTCTCGTACAGATATAAGGTTTTCACAGTGATTTAAGGATTTGTGGGATCTGTGTTAATTATTTCTAGATTTGGATTTATATTTAAATGTCAGTTTTGTCTGGATTTTGATTGTGTTTGAATGTCATTTATGTCTGGATTGGAATTTGTAGTTAAATGTCAATTATGTCTGGACTGGAATTTGTGTTGGAATGTCAGTTATGTCTGGATTGGAATTTGTGTTTGAATGTCAATTCTGCCTGGATTGGGATTTGTGTTTGAATGTGCATTATGTCTGGATTAGGAGTTTTATTTCATATGAATTATGTCTGGATTGGGATTTGTAGTTAAATGTCAATTATGTCTGGATTGGGATTTTTGTTTGAATGTGCATTATGTCTGGATTGGGATTTGTGTTTGAATGTGCATTATGTCTGGATTAGGAGTTTTATTCAATATGAATTATGTCTGGATTGGGATTTGTGTTTAATGCTAATTAAAATAAACTGTCTAGACGGGGATTCTTTTAATATGAATTATGTTAGGACTGGAATTATGACTGTGCCAAGGAAACCCTTGAATCGTTTATCGACGTATGAACTGTGTGAGAGTGAATATGTGTTGGAACAGTTGAATATTCCTGAGGAAACGTTTTGTCTAGGCAGTGGCGGGATGGAGGAATGTTTATGAGTATGAATAGGGAGTTATGAAAATTGTAGATTTTTGGGGGTTTTGTAGTTACGAAAAAATGTTAATTTTCATTGCTTTATATAATGTTGTTGTGTTGCTGTTGTTGTTATTGTTGCTGTTGTTTCTTATCCTGCTGCTGTTGTTTGTATTTTGTTCATAACCTGTTGTTATGGCTGAGACTGCTGTGGTTGGGGAAATCTTGTTATTGTGTGGAAATGCTGAAAGCGAGAGAAGCGGGGTTTGGATTGCTTTGTTCAAATAAGTACTGTTTATGTTAAACGTTTTGTTAAGATTTGAAGAACTGATGCTCTAAGCTTAACTTCAGACACCGTCGATTTTGGATTTCAGTACATACTTCATAACATTTATCATACTACTTTAGGGGTCATATATTTTTTTAATCATTTTCATGAGCGTACAAAACGTACTCATTTTCCGGACCTCTTCCCTCCCACCCCAAAAGCGTACAAACTGAAAAGGAAAAAAATGATGATTCCGAAATAGTATTATCTTTTTTTTAAATTATTATTTTGAAAAGCGTACATGTCCCTTTAACACCCTGCCCCACCCAACCCCAAAGTATGTTTTGTACGCTCGTGAAAATGATGAATAAAATGGATGACACCCTAAGTGTATTGTTTTCTTACAAGATGAGATGGAGTAATCAAGTGATTACAAATTTGCGGAAATATCCCCTGGAAGATCTCTTGTACGAGTTTAAATACTTTAATGGTTCTGTCGATTTTATTTCATGCATCATTAACATATTTTTTCTGTGTTATTTTCATATTTAGTCTTCGACTAAAACTATTCGAATTATGGTGACTATACTACTTCTGCTATATACTGAAAATTATGTTATACATAAAATGTTTTCGACTATTCAAAAACTGCATTAGATTTTTAAATATTGTTTGCCAAAAAATGCTTTCCTTCAAAATCTAAATAACTTTTTCTTAATGAACATTCATTTGAAAATTGTTGCTTTTTATAAACAAAAAAGTTGTGGATGTGTGTGTTTGGTTGTCGTTTTGTTTTCAAAATATAAATAACGTTTTCTTAAAGGAATTACAAAATAAACTGTCGTTTGAAATTAGTAATTGTAGGGAGCACAACAGTTATTATCATGGACACATCCCTCCACCTTTTGGACATGGGATGCCTATATAATTATCCCCCCACTTTTTGCTTCGAAAAACTTAAATTAAAATGCCTAAATAGTTATCTTTTCCAGTATTCCCCTTTATGATATATCAATGTAACACCAAAATACATAGGGAGTCTATTATAGTTTGAAGGTTTTAGCCGGAAAAGTCATTTCAAAAATCTTGTATTTTCCAAACCAAATTAGGGGGGGCATGCCTCCACACACATACACACCCGGCTCCGCCCAACTCCACTTCCAGGAAGCCCTTCGGCTCCGTCCACCCCACTTCTAGGAAGCGATTGTCGCCCATGAGGACCACAATAGTTATTGTTGTGATTAAAGAACTGAAAGTCACTCAAATGATTCGTTGAGCATTCTGCACGCCAAATATTTCAATTATCACAAACTGATCATTGCACATGATCATATTTTGTATCATTCCCCACTTCCTACTTAACCAATTTGCCCCCTGCCACGCACGCCCGTTAAACACCCGTGACCAAGACGGCGAGGGGCATTAATCAATCGGGTAGAACGGCCGTATTTAATTTTTTAAATTGACAAAACATATATTATCTTAACCAATCATTCTAATCCGCGAGTGATTAATAATTAAAAAGAAAAAAACTACACACTTAAAATAATGTGAGCACAGAAAATTAAACAAATTCCCTCAAGTGGGAGTTAAGTGTATCACATCGTTAGTCACGTGACTGCGAGAGTCGTCCATTGACACTTGAACTGTAATGGGAGAATTAATGCCCGCGGTTAAAGCGGCAAGAGATAATTATTAGCAGACATATCAATTCATGTGAGGCCCACTAGACAGTGAGCGGGATCTCTTTTCACGCTCCCATCTGTCCACGGATTGGTGGGCGGGGCCGAGCGCAATAAAATGACTGGTTTTATTGTCACGTCGCGCCGATATCTCACTAATGATTAATGTTTAGAAACATGTCATCGACCTCAATGTAATATCGAACGTTTTATTGTTAACCGTTATATTTGTTGGGATCTTAGAAATCATTGCTTTTTATTAATCCTATTTTTTGTACCTGGATTTGCGGATGTTTCTTTTGAAGATTGCGGCTCTTTTAATGTCATAAGAATAGATCCAGTTTATGAGCTTTATTAAAGAAGGAGGCAAAGGAATTTTGTAAATAATAAATAAATGGTTGTTTGCAATAATTATTTGTAAATAAAATGATCCTAAAGATGAATATACAGTAAGTCACTCTATGAAATGAAAATACATTACAACTGTTAATGTTCCTAGCACACCCAAACCCGCACTCGTAAAATTACAAATAAATTTTCAATTAATAATTTTGCAATTAAGTTAATCATGTTATCAAATTAGAGTTAGATATAGGAGTACCAATGGAATAGATATGCATCAGTTCACTCACAATATTACAAAAACAAATTCAACTTAAAGTTTAAAACTAATAATATAACTCATGATCAATAAAATTATTTATTTTCAGTTTGATTTTAAATGTTGGGTGCATCTTATTAGAGAAGTTTTTGAATTTGATAATAATGTCACACCAAATATGATCTATGTTATGAGTATGACTATTTGCAAGCAATCTAAGTAGTTAATGTTTCGAAAGATATAAGATGATCTGTTCAAGGGCGAAAATCGTGTCTTGAAAGTGGGGGGGACGGAGCATCCTCCTGTTCAAAACGTTGCGGGATGTGTCCCTAAACCAACCCACCCACACCCCTAACCAACCTCCTAGGATTGACGTCATTATAGAACCCCTATGTACTTTGGTATAGTTGTGCTAAAACTACATAGTTAAGTGTTACACTGAAATAATAAAGACAAATACTGGTAAAAATTATTATTTAGGCATTTTAATTTCATTTTTTGGAAGCAAATGTGAAGTATAATTTGATAGGTATCGCCCTCCCTCCCACCCCCATCCCGTCTGCTTTACGCCCCTGGATTTGTTCTATATCATATGAGATGTTATGAGTGCGGCTCTTTAATGTCATAAGAATAGATTCAGTTTATGAGCTTTTTTAAAGAAGGAGGCAAAGGATTTTTTTAATAATAAATAAATGGTTGTTTGCAATAATTATTTGTAAATAAAATGATCCTACAGATGAACATATTGTAAGTCACTCTATGACTTGAAACTACATTACAAAGTTCCTAGCACGCCCAAATCCGTACTCGTAAATTACAAATAAATTTTTAATTAATAATTTCGCAATTAAGTTAATATTGTTATCATATTAGAGTTAGATATAGGAGTACCAATGGGATATATATTCCTTCTCACAATATTACCAAAATATATCACTTAAAAGTATAAAAGTATTAATATAACTCATGATCAAAATAGTTTGTTTTTTTTTTGCTTGTTAATGTTTCAGTTTGATTTTAAATGTTGGGTGAATCTCCTTGGAGAAATTGTGGAATTTGATAATAATGTCACACTAAATATGTACTATATTATCAGCAGTAACGTAGGACGGATTTTCAAAGAGGGAGGGGTCTGATTTTTATCGTTGTATAAAATATGTTGTGTATAACCACGTACGATGCCCCACAAGGAACATTTGAAAATATTAACTCCCTTTATAGTGATTCTGACGTGTTTTCGGATTATTACCTGTGACATTTTTAACCATATTGAAAACTGGTGGAAAAAGTGGGGAGCTGAGTTCCTCTAGGCCCCCTCACCGGCTCTTACGACCTGATTAAGAGTATGACTATTTGCACAAAAATCTAAATAGTTACTTCTCAAGCGGTTTCCATTCCTCAAAATATCTTTTGTTGTTGGGTTTTTGTTGTTATATTGTTTATATTTAATTTATTTTATTTTTATTTATTTATTCTGTAATAATATTTTTTATTAAAAAGGTTCAAAATAGTAGAAACTGTTAACAGCAGAAGTATTATTAACTATTTAAAGGGCGTGGTTGAGGATGCTGCGTTTCATTACTGAAAGATGTTAGACTAAGTAAAACATAAAAGCAGATTCGCAACCTCTAATGTGCCAACATTTCTGCCCTCTATTTTTTTACATTTTTATTAGATATATATTTTTCTGTAAAGACAGTATTTTCATCGCACGTACACCATCTGTTTCCAGCAGAATTATTTCTTACCAAGTAGTTGATATAGTTACCCTATGAGAATGTGTTGTCAAATGCTGTAACACTGTTCTTAAGCTCAACTAGGTTCTGGTATTTGTTCTTTAATATCCTCAACTTATTAAATGAAATGAAAAAATAATAAAAAGAAAAAAACTAATTTTACCATTTTAATTTAGTTTTTTTCATTTAAATCCAGTAGAGTGGCTCAAATCTGGGAGGTGAAAAGCTGTAGGCTGTGTGTGACTGGCTGCCTTTGAAAATATACATATAAAACACTCTTAATTTTGAAAACCCAAATCTTTATTGCACTAGTGGGGTTTTATGTAGAAAATGTGTAGAAATATGTTGACAGATATAACAGTCGCTGATTCAGTAATGTGAGCCTGGGTGGTCCAGCACCAGAATGTCGGACTCTCAAGCAGATGACAGTGGTTCAAAACCCGTTGGAGGCTGACTCGTACAAAGCTTGACTACGTGTCAAAATAACCCAATGTTTGACATCCAATACCCAATGATTAATAATTCAATGTGCTCTAGTGGTGTCTTTAAACACACGCACACATACGCACAAAAAACTTGATTCAGTAATATGCTGTAGTTGTAAACACTTTCCTACCTTTTTAAGGTTTTGTATTCATATTTAAACGAAACTGACAAATGAAATGAGTTAAAGATTGAATTCTGTGACTTTTCATTGATTGTGAACACTTGTTTCAAACAAATGCATTTTTATCTTTTGAAATTTTTAGTCATTTGTCTGATTTCGCCAGATGTCCGAAATGCAAACACGAACAGCGCTACCAAGTCCTAATAGGATGTAATTAATTTGTCTGTAACTCCGCAATAACAATAATAGTAGTATGTAACCCTTTAACGCACTTCCCTTTTTTCAAAACAAAAGATAACATGTCACATTTACAAAGAACTGCATATTTGTATAATTTTTAAAGGCAGTGACACACACGCGTTCACTTTTTGATTTATTGCACAGCAAATACGCACGTGCTGTGTCAACATCAAAGTCAAAACTAGTTCGCGTAAGCACGTGCTGCTCGTGTCGTCCGTATGAGATACGGCGATTTGCATTCTCCGCCGTAACGCTAGACTGGTACTTTATTACTTCTCCTCCCGTTTCAATGTTTCAGTAATCTTTTATTTTGTTTGTTTATTGAGGTGTATAAACCTTCCCTTGTGGTTACTCTGGCCGTAGTATTCAATAGCCTATGGTAGTATTAGTCTTTTTAGTACGCCTTGTGGTGTTCACGTGACTTTAATTTTCCTAATGTCAAAACATTTATAAAACGTAACAAAAATAAGTTATAGTCGACTGGTTTTTCATAATTTCCCGTTTTGATTCGCCACCGTCCTGAACCAGTGGAGCGGCGATCCTCTCGGAAAGCAATTAGATTAAAGTTTTGTTAACGAGACGACGATTCCTTAAACACAGGCGCGTGATTGTCGTGGCACGCGACCACGCACCATTTCCCGTGTCTGGCGGACGCCTAATCGTTTTCAAAATGGCCGTTTTGCACGGGCCAGCAGCACCGCGAGATGAGCAGCTACACGATGCCGTATTTTCACACATGAAAGGAAAATTCAATCGTCTCTATCTCATCGGTAATTCTGATTAATCTTCAGTAAGTGATCACAAGGCAGAAGGCGTTTTGGCTCAATAATATTAATTAGACGGCAAAGTCTCTCCGGTACATTAGCGGGATTAGTTGGTCTTTTTGCGTCCATATCGAGATCTCGCGCGACCCCCTGCGTGACGTAAACACAGCCAAATGCATGCTCTAGGCCGGTCCATGTGATACCGATCCCCAACTAATATCGTATCATTTCCGCCCATGCCCTTCTGTTTGGATGTTATTGCGAGAAGCCCTCTTTTGTTTAATCATTGACAAACATTAGACAAAACATAATTCTTGTTATCACACTAAAACTCTACTTAAAGACTACCCTGAGTTTTACGTCTCTCCTATATTACAATTAATGTTACTGGCTTTATTAGTTAAACTTTGACTGATTTTATACCGACGTTAAGTTAGTAAAATTTGATATATTTTTACCTTCTTTTTATCTTTCTATGTACGCCTATTAGTAACCGCTAGCTTTTCTAAACATATCTGAGTGGAGAGCCAGCTTTAGCATTGAAATACCTGACTAATATTTTTGCCAGTTGCCAAGATTTTTGAACAGTCCCCAAGAAAAAGGTTCGGGCACGTACCACCACCACCACCTCCACCCTGGGTTCAACGTCTTAAGGGAAGGACGCCGGTGCCGGGGAGATAAGTCACTAATAAGATCATTAATGTTTATATATACCGGTATATTGTGTATTGTGGGCTAATAGTCAATGAATTATTTATCAAAGGCCACAAGGGCCGTTTGTCATGAGTTCACAAACCAACTATATCTCTAGTCGATTGGTGAGAGCCGGGATGTAGCTCAAACGGTAGCGTGTCCGCCTGTGAAGCTGTCGGTTTTCGGATCGATCCTTCTCAGTGGACTCATTAGCAGTTTGGGCTAGTACCAGTAATCCACAACTGGTTCATCAAAGGCCGTGGTATGTGCGTATAAAAGAACCCTTGCTGGTTATTAGAAAGAGTAGCATATGTGGCGGCAGCGGGTTTCCTCTAAAGAAATATATCAGAATGACCACATGATTGACGTCCAATATACGATGATAAGATAAAAATTAACGTGCTCTAGAGGTGTCGTTAAATTAAACTAACTTTACTTCTTTTTTCCACAAACCAAGTCAGTGATACTGTATCCTTGTTCTGAGCATCAGTGTAAGGGATAAGATTTCAGTGTTTAAATTCAGTTTAGCATTAACCGTATAAAAATATAGCTAGCACTTACTTCAGTACCCAGTAAATAAAGTTTGGCATTACACACCTTTACAATATTGTTTTCATTATTGAAAATAGTGCAGACGTTCTTTTGTCGTGCAGTATATAAACGAACCTAGTGCAAACCTAGTGCACCATTTGAACATCTATATTTAATCAGTAGTGGGTGGCAGATTTCACCTCGGTTATTATTAAATAACTGTTCATAAATCTACAATTCAATTATTTTATCCAGCACTTCATGCTTAGATGTTTCAGTATTTCTTTGCTTTTGGTAAAGACACCGTAAATTTAAATAAGCTTCTTCCTTTTATTCGTTTGAAGAAATACATTCATTCGTTTGTTAGATCGGTTGCATGTGTGTGTGCGTGCGTGCGTGCGTACGTGTTTGCATGCGTGTATGTGTATGAGTGTTTGCGTGCGTGTGTTTATTCGATCTTTAGTTCCATCTTTAGTTACTCCGCCAATTTGTTTTTTCCTTTATTAATTAATTTATTTGTTTGTTTACTACTGCAGTGCTCTAAAATGTTTACAAATATAGACTATATGTGACCAGCCGCAAGAAAAGTTCGTTAGAGTCAAAATTGTCAAAACATTCTTTTTTTAATTATTTATTCTTATATCGTAGAACCTCATCTTTTAGAATCTGTAAGTTTTTGTCAAATATATCCGCTAATTACGATCTCATGATGTCATAAAAAAAGGCATGTCCTAACAACCAGGAAAAGCGGCACTTTTAAATTACGTTTTTCTCCACAGCAACAAAACCATGCGGAGGTACCTTTTCTTGCGATGGGTCACATGTTTATATATTTTAAAAGTATACAGTGTACATGAATAATTATATTGTTTGTTTATAGTTATAACACTATTTCCCTACCGCAATCGGTATTATAAATTTGATGTAACATTAATTGAATTTTGAATTTAAATACTTTATTTTATAAATTAAATTGAATTATTTTTTTATTATTTCAATTAAAAATATAAATTAAAACCACAAAAGAACCAAACATGCTCTGTTTACAATAATTGGGATTCAACTTTTAACGCAAATCATTTTTGGAAACGCTGTTTACGCGTCACGTTTAATATTTATTAGTTAAATGAAAATGTGAAGAAAAAAATCTATTTGACATGTCGCTGCACCGTGCTTCGCCATGTTTAGTCGCGTTTAACAGTGTACAAACAAGCAAGCAAGCCGATAGCACTGACTAAGTGAATTACTTAAACGAGACTCGTCATTTTAGCGGGACTTTCGGAATTGAATTGGTAAGAATTGATGAATATATTTAATTAGCTAATTTGCTCAGCGTGTGAACGTTTTTTACATTTAATCAACGTCCCTCGTATCTTGTAAATCGTTTAATTTCCTCTTCTAAACGACGCGACAATTATGTACGTAGTACGCCAGTGTAATTTTTTTTTTTTTTTTATTCCAATGGGGTGTGTATTTCCGAATCGATCATAAGACTTAAAGAGTCTCTTTACTCCTCCTCTGCTTCCAAGTCTCCGTATTGAAGTTATCAGTCAAGGCAAATTGTGTTCGTTTCAGAAGAAATGCTTATAATTGTGTATTGGTTAAAAGGAAGGTAGAAAAGTCTACAATTAGGGGCGTTGGAAATTGGGACTTCAGACCCCACCCCAATAATTCCCTTAAATATGTTCCTTTGTTTAAAAAAAAACCACTATGTAAAGAGATAAAATGCAAGTAGTAAGGTCACAAAAAGATTGAAGATACCATTTACCTACGTTCCCCTCCTGTTATTTATTTATAATATTATTTATTATGTTATATTATTATTAGTTATTTATGCTTTGCGAGCATTTTCTCCTCCCCATATGAATTTCGTTCCAATGTCCCTTAAAAGTCAAGGAAATACAGAAAATTGTGTTTCTTTTCTAAAGTCAAAAATCATAAAGTATATATATATATAACTAACAGTCAAAAATCATAAATATTTACTATTATTTCAGTGTACATATTTAATATGTATTCTTTGTATTAAATAATTTCAATTGGATAACATAAATTCCTGAGTCACGTGGCGACTGACTAAAATGAGGTCAAATTAAAAAATATATATACTCAATTAAAAACGAAAGTATGCATGTTGAAATATTTTACGTTTAAGTAATATCACAGTAATGGTCCAATGGCAGCAAACACGTGCGCAACTTTTAATATTACTGCATATACATCATCACACACACACTCATATATATACACATACACACACACATATATATACACACACACACACACACATATATATATACACATACACACACATATACACACACACATATATATATACACATACACACACACATACACATATACACACACACACACATACATATACATACACACACACACACACACACACCTATACACGCACATATACACACACACACCTCCTCCTAAATGGTGTGGTTATCAAATTCCAGAATGTCTGCCATGAGTGTCGTCCGGTTTATGAAATAAATGACTATTGATGACACGCATACTTTCTTTTTTTGGTTGAGTATATGTTGGATGAGACTACTATAGAAACGGCAAACCATTCAAAATGTAAATATGTACAGTGAATGAGGGAACATAACATAATAATAATAACCCACGAATGATAATTAAATCATAGTATTTACAATAAAATTACATAAATATAAATGACAAAACTTTTAAAATGGCATCCCTGTACAAGGCAGAGACAAGGGATATATAGACAAAGCGCGTTGAATACATTGTAAAATCGCAGTTTATAAAATTGAGTATATTTTTTTAGAAAACCGCTTTTATAGTAATTTATTTATTCACAATGCACGTTTTTAGTAGATAATCTTAGCTGGCATCAACCTAGAAAAAAGGTTACACTTTCTGAAAATAAGAAAAGAAAATTTGTTTGTTGTTTTGTTTCAATTTTAATATAATTATGTTGAGTATTAAAATGGAGCCGAAACGTTTATCAATAATTCTCGCTTTATGGCTATTTATCACGGCATTTTTTATTACCATGTTAATCCTATACTTCAGTAACCATTATACTGTATGAAATATTTGGCCATGTTTGATAAGGTGAGGCTAATTTGTGTTGCTTTTAAAAATAATACTATTTAAAAATATATATAATTATGTATATTAAGAAATTTATCATTAAAGTTAATTATTTTAATTGTATTAAGCCTATTGACAGAAAATCTCATCTATTTAAATAGCTATATAATCATAACTATCTAATCTATTAAAGAGTTTTTTGATGCAGCCTGTTCTGTGAACCAACCAACATCACACAAAGGAAACAGATGCAACATAGCTTGTAGCATTATTTTTACTTATAATTTTTTATTTTCACAAATATTTTAACCATGAAATTTTAATTTTTTTTACAGCTTCGTGATATATTAATACCGTATTAAGTATATGTTTTCTTCCAAAATACTGATTTTGGTTACTGATGGTACACAACCCTTTCAAAACACCCTGGGTATACAGCTATCTTCGTTTGACCCAAATTTTATGACGACTGCTTTAAATATAATAAGTGTTTTTATTGTATAACCTAGTTTTCCAATACTAACACGGCCAATACTTTTGTTTTTGTTTTGTTTAACGACGCCATTAGAGCCCACTGATTTATTAATCATCCGCTATTGTATGTCAACAATTTTGTAATTTTGACATGTAGTCAAATGTGAGCCAGCCTCCAACGGGTTATGAACCACTGTTTTCAGCTTGAGAGTCCAATGTCCTACCATCAGACAAAAGAGGCTCATTCACGGCCAAAACATACTGAATATTCTTACGATCGTTCATATTTATTATTATTATTATTTTCCTATTTGTACAGAGCATACACAGGAGGGCGGGGTGTTAAAACCAGTGTACTATTTGAATTAGTGATTAAAATGTCGATTGAAATCGTGAAAAATAACTAATTTGGAGTGACGTGGTGTGGTTTTGAAAATTAGTACCTTATAAAAATAGGAAATCTTTGATAATTGTTAACGATCCTTTAGAAAAATATTTAAATGTTTTAATGGACAAAAGTGTGATATATAATAGAAAATAGATTACAGTCAATATCACTACAAACATCGGCTCCTACTGAATGAATCCCCCAGCTCCTCCCCCCCCCCCCCCAGTCTTCAGGTATATTCTCACGCATACTTAAAAAGGTATGGATATTTTTTTAATTGTTTTATACCACATAAAATGAGACAGCATTCCTTACAATAAGATACCAGCTTTAATAAAAGAGAACTACGTTTGGTGGAAAATACAGGTATTTAAAATTCAAAATTCATGAAAAATGCAACATGGTCATGTACATTGTTTTTCCATCGTTGTGTATCAATATTTTGGACGTGTTCAATTTTTTACCTTTAAAATAGTCTTTGAAAATGGTAGCATTTAGATGATTTTGCCCCCCGAAATGTGTCATGTTTAGTTAAATGCACGAAAGAGGTCCTAAATTAACAATTCTTAATACAATGCACGAAAGTTTTATTTATTGTAAGGGTGTGAAGTGAAACTATGTTGTAAGTATTTTATTATTTTGTTTTAGTACACTGTGTTGTTGTTATGGTTATTAAAAAAAATCACGAAATCTCGTTTAAAAAATATAGTGTTTTGGTTCTCATTTCTTTAATTTCAAATATAATTTATAAAAATTCATAGAAATAATAGGTTTTTATTTATGTTGAGGTAAACTTAATTTACTCACGATAGCCTGTGTGAACAGGGAATAAAAATATATTCTAGCATAGTTATTAGTATCAAATGTACTTTGGATCAGTTTAACGATAGTACAACAAGTTTTTACGGTAAATGTTGTACTTTGGATCAGTTTAACGATAGTATAAGAAATTTTTGCGGCATGTGATTTATTTGTATATAAGAAACCCACTTATATCACATAGATTATTCTTTTAGAATAGCAGAAAATCTTTTATAGAATAATAGCATAGAGCACATTTAATTCATTTGTTTTTAATTATTATTATATTTTAATATAACGTGTCGACTGAAAGTGATGCATCCCAGGGACGGATACAGAAATTTTGGAAGGGGACCCAAACATATTTTAATAGTTACGACTAAATTATGATGGTTAAAAACCTGCGGCCAAAAAGGTTCCGATTTCATTGGATCCGTTTATGGATATTCTAAGCCACAGCTCATCAGTTAAACCATTGTTGTTGGAATAGAATCTCTCACTGAATTGTTTATTACTTTAATCACCATGACTACACATTGTTTGTCATGTTTCCAGTGAAATGTATAACTAGTTGTACAGTTATATGAATGAAGATGTAGCTCGCGAGTAAAATAAGATGATCATTAATTTAAACCAATCGCAGTCGAAGGAAACATTTGCGCGTAACGTGATATTACTCCGGAGTTGTGCGAAGTTTATGTCTCACGTTATGACTAGCCTCGTAGGTAATAAAGCCACATATTATCATTCATCCAAACTTCGTTATGTATCGAATTTCAACATATATATGTAAAATGTATAATTCAATTAGAAGTTTCAGAATCAATCAGATTGTCCTCTGAAGCCAGCTTGGTTGTTTCTGTAAGCATAGTTTATCACAAAATACAGTAAAACAATAATGCTATTGATAATATAATTATTATCAGATACGGATCCAGAAAATCTATTTGTGGGGCGGTACTTGGGGTGAAAGAATATTCGGATTCTTTAAAGTTAAAACAAAATAAATAATGAATTATTTTTTTAATGTTATTTAAATCGCAAAATTTAGGGGTGCCTATGCCCCTGGTGCCCCCTGGATCCGACACTGATTATACATTATTAAGAAACTAATTCTTTGTTAATAAAGATGCCCGATACATATTTTCTCCATTTTCAATTTTTCTTAAGACAAAAGGAAACAAACTATTTAGTATTTTTAATTTTTGTACACACAGTTTTTTGTGGATAACTTTAGTTTGCATCAACACAAAGAAACAAATATAAGCATTTTTAATAAGAAAAGACACTACTTTTTGTTTTAATTTCAATAAAATTATATGGAGCATTTAAAAAAAAATAGGAGACAAAAAAAAGTATTTTAGAAAATTCTCGCATTTTGGAAGTTTTCCTACATATACTTCCACAAACTTCAGTAAAAAATTACTCATATTTATATTGTTGTTCTATCATTGTGTAATTATATTGTAGACGTGTTATATTTATTAGCTTCAAAATAACCATAGAAAATGGTAGTTTTCACAATTTTGCCAAATGTAATTTTCTTATGAAATGCACGAAAGATGGCCTCCTAAGTTAATAAATTTAAATATATCACACAAAGGTTTCATTTGTTCTAATGGTGTAACGTTATACAATTAGGATGTAAGTATTTTATTATTTACCTTTTATTACACTGTATGGTTGCTATGGTTAACAAAATGACACCAAAAAGTAGCAAGGAAATCGTGGTTTTTGGCTCCCATTTATTAAAATTTTCATACGTTATAAAAATTAATAGAAAAATATGGTTTTATCGTGGTGTCAAAAATATTTACAATTTTTATCTCTACGTTTGCGCAAACTAACGTTATTCACTAACAACCATACACACAGTGAATGAAAAAGTATCTTTCTTTGGATATAATTGTATAAAAATATGCAATATTTCGTGCCAAAAAGTATCTTTCTTTGGATATAATTGTATAAAAATATGAAATATTTCGTGTCAAAAATAAATCTTACAGAAAATCTAGACTTTTACAGTTTCAAAATTATATGATTACGTTAATGCCTGTCAATGAAACAGAATATCTGATATAAAAATATATATTTTGCTATATTGTAGATAAAGTTCGCCATCAGAAAAGTTTAGTAAAGTTGTTTTATTAAATAATGGTATAATCAGTTTAAATATGACATATACACGTGTTTAAAAACTAACAAATGAATCTGAACTAATAACATAGCTGACGTAGTTTTATTATAAGTATCAATTGTATTATAAGTCTTAAAATACAGTACAGCGAACTCATGTTATAAAGAAGCTGGATAGATCGAAGTAGTTCGGTATGCAATAATTCGTTTCGTTTTGAATATGATTTTTCACTTTTGTAAATCTAAATTCTACTATGACTTTGCGAAATATTGGATTTTGATGGGCTATTTTAAAATCCTGGTTATAAATCATCGTTAACCAACACCTAATATAATTAGGCCGTTTTACTCGTGTGTTGGAATTTGAAATGGTGTTTACAAAGAAACATGACTTCACAATTCGCGTCCGGTTTTAAATTTCATTTAAGGATTTCAAATCCACGATAACTACCACAAAAATGATAATTTATGTCAACTATTGTGAAAAATTACTTGCTTAAACTGACCATTAATGTAATATATCAGTATTCATTATAAACGTAATTTCGTATAAATTTTAATAATATTATTTGACACATTAAATTGAGGAACATTAATGTTATAAGATAAATATTCACTTCAATATTTCAGAAGTTCTAGATAATATTTTAAATTTTATTACCTGAAAAACAAAAAACATATTACATTGCATATTTTATTGTTTTGTGAAATTGTATTAATTTCATTGTGCACCAGTTCAGGATTTGTGGGAATTAAGCATTATATGTTTTGTCCATATTATAGTGTATATAAAACCTATTTTGTTCAATATCTTTTGTACAGAATATGATTTTAATCTAGGGTCTGAGCCGCAGGATTTATTGTGAGTGGGCGGTTGCTTCGAGAACTGTCATAATGTCTCTCTTTTGATCCGTCCTTGAAATGTTTGGTATCCATTGCAGTAAAACATTGGGAGAGGGGGCAATTATTTTGGGATTCGTAAGTTAAAAATATATACATCAACGTATATGTATAAAATAAAATAAGAATCATTAGAAGGTTAATCCAGATATTATTTTCGACTACGGTGATAAAATTTAAACAATCAAGTTATTTATTTATTTATTTATGAATAATCTAATAAACTCTACAAATAAAAATTCGAAATATGCAATCAAATTCTATTGTAAAGTACAAATAAAACTCCAAATTACCACAAATTAGATATATGTAATCAAATTCAATCACATTCTGTTGTAAAATACAGATAAAGTCTAGATGTTCTAATTTCCTAGTACGGAATAGGACCAATGAGACATACACCCTGTACATACGCACAAACACACATACACACACGCGCACACACACACACACATACACACACACACATACGCACACATACATACACACACACACATACACCTCGTGACCACCACCCGACGGTCATATTCGGCCTAACGCCGGGTTGTGTATTTTAAACCGAATTTAAGCCCGGGCAGCACATTTAATTTCCCAACACTCCAACATTGTTCCTTAAAATGAAAATATAACTAAACTGAAAAACTCAGATTGCAACTGTACTGACAGTAATTTGTAAAAATAATATTATGATTTTGTCATCTTCACCCCCCACCCCAGTCATCCTGCCTCCCTTTATACAAAGTAGAGATATCGATATTATTTCCTGAAAATTGAATGAATTATAAAACACTAATGTTTTTATAATTATATGAAGAATTATTAGCTATGTATGTGTGTTAATATTATTTGTATCGCTGTACTATTATGTCGAATATGAGTTTCATTTCGTCTGGGTTTTGTCCTTTTTTGAAGATTTTTAAAGCATATGTGCGTGCTTGCGTTAGTGAGTGAGCGAGGGAGTGCGCGCTCGTGCGTGAATGCTTGCGATCGTGCGTGCGTGTGGTGTGCATGTCTGCGTGCTTGCGAGCGTGCGTGCGAGAGTGCGTGCGAGCGTGCGTGTGCGTGTGCGAGCGTGCGTGTGCGTGTGCGTGTGTGTGTGTGTGTGTGTGTGTGTGTGTGTGTGTGTGTGTGTGTGTGTGTGTGTGTGTG
>JAULBS010101311.1:0-16075 GCA_032355785.1 Symmetromphalus regularis
CAGAGGTTAGTGTTAGTAGGAGACACGAAACCCGCTGCTTTTCTATAAACAGCAAGGGATCTTTTACATGCACTATCTCACAGACAGAATAGCACATACCACGGCCTTTGTTAAACCAGTTGTGGACCACTGGTTGGTGTAAGTGGTATACACTTACCAATTGAACCTTGGGGAGCACTCACTCTGGGTTGGAGCCGATACTGAGATTATAGATCCCATGCCTCGACTGAGATTTCATCTCAGTACCTACCAGCCTAGAGTCCGATAGCTTAACCACTGCGCCACGGAAGCCGGTATAACAGCCTTCAAGATCAGTGTCTTTGCTGATACTGAGATTAAAAATCTCATTCCTCGACTGAGTCCGATAGCTTAAACCTGCACCACAGAGGCCGATAAGGTAGCAAGTTTCTTTACAAACCGTCAGTAGTTGACATGTACATGTATATCTGACACCTAATAACCACAGAATAATAAACCTGGTGTTGTTAATAAACAAACCTTTCCTTTGAGTTCCCTAACAAGTTTTGACTAGTATATAAGCAACTTTGGTAATCAGATCATGAAAACAGGCACAATTATAGGACAGGTGCATACCAGTGTTGTCTGACATTTGAGTACATGTGCTACCTATTTGTGCTAGGTAGTCAGGATGCATGCAGTGCTGGCAAAACAACAAACATACTACCTTCTACAAGATCAATGTTAATTATGACTCATGGGTGGTTCTGTCATTACAATAGGAATGTTACTGTAGTAGAGTGCAAACAATAATATAATATCAAAAGCAAGTAATATTTTTACATATCTCTGTACAACTGTCTTAAAAACTATTTACTGAATGGTTCAGTCACCTGAGGTCTTAAGAATGAGAACAAAAACAAACAGAGTTACTTCCCTTTTTCTCTTTTTCAAAAAGTTACATAGGATAATTTTTTCATTTACAAAATTGTGATTTTCATGGAGAAAATTCATCCTGGCTGGGGGAAAAGGAGAAATGACGATGCAGAATCTGTGAGAGGTGACAGGTTCGAGAACCTGTATATAAAAGCTAACAGACTGGAAAAAGTGGCATTTATGTGCAGGTTGTAACACATAAATGCTGATTGCAAAGGCAGACATTTTGAAACAGGTGGTTGTTACATAAATACAAATTCTTTATCTCTAAGCTGAACTGCATACAGATCATGACTGAAATCTTTCTTTTTGGAGGGTTGGGAGAATGTAAATTTAAAAGAATCAAAACAAAATGAAACACACACAGATTAAAAATTAATATCACTTATGTCGCAAAAATATTGGGATTTTTAAATTGAATGTTCAAAATCTTGATTTCCAAAGATCAATTTAAGTAATCCTTTTAAAAAAAAGTAATTTTAGCTAAACCAACATTGTTTCTTTTTGTGGATCTGTCAAGCATAGTACAAAATTAAAAAAAATTCTTCTAACCAGTCAGGTCAGTATGGATTTACAGAGGTCTAAATGAAAATGAAGTCACGAGACCAGCATTACTCTTCCACCACTGAATACATCAAGTTAAAAGGAAAGGAAAGAATTGTTTGTTCAACGACACCCCAGCACATTGTTTATTCAATGGCTTTTAGGTATCAGAGATATGGTATTCTGTGACTTATGGTCTTTTAGAGAAAAAAACACTATAGCCACACATTACCAGGATGGGATGTTTTACATTCATTTTCCCACAGATTATAAGCAGATTGATTTTATGTACAGTTTGAAATGCAAAGGATGGGTTGTTTGTTTAATGACACCCCAGCACATTGTTTATTCAATCGTTTTTTCAGTGTCTGACATATTGTATTCTGAGACTTATGATATTTAAAGGAAACCTGCTACTGTCACATAGGTTACTCTTTCTGGTTAGCAGCAAGGGATCTTTTATATGCACTTTCCCATAGACAGGATAGCACTTACCACGGCCTTTGATAAACCAGTTGTTTACCACTGGTCGGTGTAAGTGGTGTACCCCTACCCGCTGAGCATTCATGGAGCACTCACTCTGGGTTGGAGCAGGTATTGAAATTGAAAATCCCATGCCTCTACTAAGATTTGATCCCAGTACCTACTAGCCATGAGACCGACAGCTTAAACACTGCACCACCGAGGCTGGTTCAGGTTAATAAAAGTCCAGATAGGAAAGTTGTCCTTCATTCATTCATACAGTGATGGTAAGTATGTTGGCACAGATGCAGGATTTCTGAAAGGGGCGTCCAAATGTGGATTTCTGAAAGGAGGGGGTCCAAATGTGATGAGTGAATAGGACTGGTGAAAAAAAGGTTAATTTTCATGTCCTTACACTTGGAAAAAGGTTAAAAAAAATTATATATAAGAAACGGGGTAGGGGTCCGGACCCCTTGGATCCACAACTGAGTATGGATAAAAGAAAAGTTAAAATAAAACTGCTTCTGTCATATTTACCTTTTGAAAAACATTCTAACGAGAACATGTTATTTTATGAAAGAAATAAAATTTATTTGTGTAATACACACACACACTTGGGTAGAACAATATATATATATATAATATTATGTATATTTTATGTCTTTAGATCCTTGCAATACAAGCCAGCTGTTACACAGACATGCCACATCCTAGTAGTTAACCTACCTGTACAATTAACATTGCTAGGTTATCAACCTTTAATCTGGTAACAGGATGTAGATTTGTAGTAGAGTGTCAAGCTAACTTTCACTATAGTCTGTTTACGCTACTTGGAACATGGTTTTGACGAATAAAAACCAAAATATATAACTTACCTCATTAATGATGATATTTTTCGAAACAAAAAAAATGACCTATTTTTTCTCTGGATTGATGTGTCCATTGGTTCTGTACTGTTTAAACAGCAGTCAAAAGTATTGTTTTGGCATTTCGAGGCAGCGCTAATTTGACCGCCATTTTGCAGACATCAGACAAATCTATATAGAAATTAGAATGGGGATGTTAGGTAATTATTTGTATAATGTATTTTTATTGTAAGCGGTTATTATTTTATAAATATATTTATCATAACTTAAAATCAATGCCATATTTGCAAAGATTTATTTATTAAAGCAAAAACTATGAATGAGATACGAATATTACCGGAAATGACAGAGATTTTTGGAATGTGAGTTACCTCAATTTGAAATGATGTCGTCTTCCATGTATGCTGCCGTTGTCAAATATAATCAAGTTTTACACTGTGTTGAAAGTGTAATATTTAAAATTATTAATGAATAAAGTAATGAAAACAAATCGGAACATAGGACATTTTTGTTATTTCCAAAACTCTAGTCCTTTTTCACCTAGGTTCAAGCAAACTAAAGTAATCGAAAAATATCCATGTTCCAAGTAGCCTGAACAGATTATAAATGTTTTGAAAATTTCAATAATTAAGAACACAAGTTGTTTGTCCTGAATGCATTAAATTAGTCAGGTCCCAATTTATAAAAAAAAATGCTTATAAATCGAAGTATGGGAATTTCTTTTATGGTTTGTTCCAAAATAGTTTTCTAATTTGAGGGTTCTGAATCCGAAAAAAGTATGTTGGCAAATTCCAAAAAATTACGTTCAGGGGGTTAAAATGGCCAAAAAAATGGCCTCTCAAAAAATAGGTTCAAAACTACTGCCCCGATATACTCTCTATCTTAAGCAACAGACCGAATTGAAAGATTGGAAGTGTCTGACACCATTCAGGGCTGTAACTTGATCAAAATCCTTAGAGGTGCACTACTTTTTATTAAAAACATTGTGACTAGTCCAAGGATGTCAAATTTAGGGAGAGGGGGACATGCTCCCTGGACAGTTTTTAATTTTGAAGGCCTATAGTGAGGATACAAATTAAAATAAAATTAGATGTTTGTGGAGACAAAAAACTTACGATGCCAAAATATGAACCCAATGACATGTTTTCATAACATTGTAGCACGTCTCTCTCAAAATATATGTAGGCCTCAATATCAGTGAAGATAATGCCATAAATTGTGTTCATGATGGTCTTTACGTGCTTCTCAGTTTACTGTAAAGAGGTGAAGAACTCTTAGACAAAGAATGCGATCATAATGATCTCAACAGTAATGAACAAACCAAAATACTAAGCGTTGTTTATTGTGTAAGTGATGACACAAAGTGGACACCAAAACATATTGGACTTGCCAGCACTTTGTATCAAGTAACCAGATCAAAACACTTGGTAACTCTGTTTCACAGAGCTAGACATACACTGAGTTACAAGGACACCCTAAGACTTGACACAGTACTGGCAGAAAAATCTCTTGAATCTGTGGATTCGATAACTGGAAACTATACAAGCCAGTCTATACAAAAATGTTTTTACATATCTTACTGCAGATAACATTGATATCAGTGACTCTACTCTCGACTAGTTCAAGACATGAGGAAGCTGATATCAGGATGGTTCTACATGCTGTATACTGCTCTAAGACATTGGACTGCAAAACCGTAGTGGTATCAGTAAGATACACTGATGTACAGTTGCTTTTGCTGTTTCATATGCCAAATATTGAAGTTGAGATTTGGATGAATACTGGAACAACAAAAAAGCAAAAGAACATTCATCTGAATACCATATTATAAACAAACCTCATGTCAGCAGAATCTAGACAGAATATGTTTGCATTTCATGCTTTGACAGGATATGACACCACTTCATATCTTTATGGCATCTCCAAGAAATTAGCTTTCAACGTTTTTAAAGACAACACAGTTTTGTTAGAAATACTCAGAGAAGGGGATGTTACAGTGAAAGGCTGTGAATAATTTATTTGCAAACTCTATGGTCAGACCGTTGACAGTGTTAACAAAGTCTGCACCATTGTGTTAGGAAAATCAGAGGGTCCTGAACATTTACCACCCTCAAGCGATGTATGTGCTTTCCATGTAAAACAAGTTCATTACCAGGCAATGGAACGGAAGCAAGCTGATAAACATATTCCAGACCTCCCATCACCTTCCACAATGAGCAATTTCAGCCAATTCTGATGGAAAAATCCCCAATTCCTAAAGCTTGCTTAGAAATGATTTCATTCAGTGTCAAACAGGATGCAGAACCCTTAAATTTAAGTGCAAGAAAGCAAGACTAACATGCACAGACATTTTGTAAATGTGACAAAAGCATGCTCACCAGCTCAGTACTCGACAGTGAGATAGATAGATACACCTACTAGTCTCATATGCATTGTAGGAAGCTAGTGGCATGACATAAATATTCCCATTGAATTCAGACCAATCGATCAAGGAGGGATAAAACACTAAAGAAACTAATTTTTATAATAAATTTATTTTTCATCAGTAATATATATATATAAATATTCTTTATTCTATTTAGTATGTGTATTCCATCAATGTACATACTTTGTCACTTCACTCAATCACAGAGGGGTTGGGGTGGGGTTTTGGGTGGAGGGTTTTGCTGGGTGTTGGGGGTTAAACAAATATTAAAATGTTCTTGAATTATGATAGCTGTAAGTCCTCAAAGTATGTAGAGGATTTTATTTTTAAATAATATCTAAAAGGAATACATTCTCGGCCATCTTGAAGCCAATTTTATTCTTGCTTTATAAACATATGGTGGCCATTGTTCCACGCCATTTTGATCCATAATACAGAATTTTTCACATTGCCAACATACTTTTTCGTAATCAGCGCCATGAAATCATATAAAAAAGTATGTTGGACAAAATTCTAAAAAGAAATACCCTTACATACCACATTTACCGAAATTGAGACCTAATTTTCCTCATATTACCAGGCTTATAAATTGGTGGCCATCTTTTTTTTATGTCCACCAGTACATTCTTATTTCATGTTATTTATTCCATATGTTAAACAGATTCTAAAGCATGTAACACAAAATTAAAAACAATGTGAAGCCAATTTTATTCTTGCTTTAGATTCTATAAACAAATGGCGGACATGTTGTTTTCCATCATTTTGAACCATAAAATGGAATTTGTTAGATTGCCAACATACATTTTCGTAATCTGCATCCTGAAATCATACTAAAAAAGTATGTTGGACAAAATCCTAAAAAGAAATGCCCATACATATCACATTTCCTGAAATTGGGACCAAATTTTCACATATTACTTATAAATTGGTGGCCATCTTTTTTATGCCCACCAGTACACATTCTTTATTTTCATGTTATTTATTCCATATGTTAAACAGATTCTAATGCATGTTAGACAAAATTAAAAACAATGTGAAGCCAATTTTATGGTGGCCACATCGTTTTCTGCCATTTTGAACCATAAAATGGAATTTTTCAGATCGCCAACATAAAGTTTAGTAATCAGTGCCCTGAAATCATACTAAAAAAGTATGTTGGACAAAATCCTTTTAAAAAATTACCATACATACCACATTTTCCAAAACTGGGACCTGACTAAATGTAATTAAACTAGTGAGCAAGTCAAAATAATGGAATAATTAGACATTTTCTTGGCAATATATTTGAAAGATTCACAAAATGCTATTTCTCGTAAGGTGAACAATATTGTAAATATATTCATATTATTATACATCAATATATTCAGTTTCAATGAAATTGGTTCAATTGTAACACGTGACCAAAGAATACTTTATGAGCTCCAAAAAGTATAATTCGATGCTAAAAAGTGTTATTGGACGGTAAATGCCGTAATGGATGCACGTGCACTTTACTGAAATAACATCGACATTATCCATATTTTAACTGACATAATGCCATATAACAATGTAAAAACAGTAATATAATTTATACCACTACACCCCCATTCTCTGCAAAGAAACTTTAAAAATCACTATGTTAGGAGTATTATGGTTTCTTTTTAACAATGTCACTGTTCATAAGTTTTTTTGGTTTATATTTTCTTGATTACGCTTCAGTTGAAGTAAATCAGCTGTTCAGCAATAGGACATCAGGCACTTTACCAAAATAAAGTGACGTCACTCTCGGTTTTTTTTCATTTGTCTGATTTAATGCAGCATTGGTGAGCCTCTCGTCCAATATGGATTTTCAACACAACATGAACGAATACAATCAAATTCCAAATTAGACACAACATTGTATAATAACTTTATATTATATTGATGAATAAAATAATTTAATAAAGTTATGCTTTAACTAAAGATGGCGTAGTAGTTAAGCAGGGCACAATATTTCACGCGAACTGCCGTTTTGTTCACGTGTCGGTTACGCAAAATTTAATTTACGCTAACCGCAAATCAGTTACGTCGTGACCTGTAGACGTTCAGAAATTAAAGCTTGCAAACTTCATGTTTACAGGAAGTTTATTCATGCAGACGTACAAGTATTCCGACAAATGTTATAGACTGATTTTTAGATACTCGATGTGCAGCGAACCAGTAGACAACATTATATTGCAACAGTTGTAACTTGTGATCGGTCTAAACTAAAAATGCTAAGTATAGAGTCGAACCAAAAGTTTTAATGAAATGTCCACGGACCCTGGGGATGACTAAATTATCTGCTGCTATTTCATCTTTAGGAATATAATTTTGCTGACATAATATTGGATTGGCTGTAAATGTTGAAAACGGTTTTAACGTAAACGGGTCTTACAAAAGTTTTAAAATACCCACATTGCAGAATAAGCTTTTAAAAACAAACATTTGTATATAAAGTGAAAGTAGCTTGGACAACAAACATAGCTAACTTTAGCAAACATTAAAAAAAACTGTTTTATAAATTTGTTTTCTTTTGTATTTTGTTTTAACTTTGTTTGAGCAAAAAATTATGTATTTAAAACATTTCAACGTAACTTTGAGGTAACCCACAGGTTATGCAAATATAATTCACGTAACTGAACTATGGGTTACCTAGGTAAAAACCACGAGAACCGACTTCAGGTTACCTCAGATTTCAAAATATTGTCCACTGGACTCATGGCTGGAATTTATTGGGATCAGGAGTGGGACATAGCTCAAATGGTAGCGTGTCTGCCTGTGAATTGGTTGGTCATCGGATCGATCCTTCTCAGTGGACCACAATTTAGTTTATTTTCTGTTCCAATCAGTGGCCCACAACTGGTTTATCAAAGGCCATGGTATGTGCAGTTCTGTCTATAGAAAGGTGCATATAAAAGACCCCTTGCTGCTTATCAGAATGAGTAGCCAAAGTGGCGGCAGTGGGTTTCCTCTAAATACATGTCAGAATGACCATATGAATGACGTCCCATAGCCGCTGATAAGATAAAAATCAATGTGCTCTAGAGGCATCATTAAATAAAACAAACTATACTTTTATTGGGATCAAATCTCAGTCAAGGCATGGGTTTTATAATCTCGATACTGGCACTTGCACTGACCAGTGGTCCACAACTGGCTTATCAAAGTCCTTGGTATGTGCTGTCCTGTCTGTAGGAAAGCACAAATAAAAGATCTGCTAATCGGAAAGAGTAACCTATGTAGAGGTAGCAGTTTCCTCTAAAGACCAAGAGTCACAAAACATGATATGTTTGACACTTAATACCTACTGAATAAATAATGTGCTGAGATGGTGTTTAACTTCATGTAAAGCCAATAACATGTGACATGTATACTTGAACCCATAACGGGTGTGTTAACCATTCATAACTAACCATCACTTTACATGTATGTACAAACCTCTGCTTTTCCCATTTCTTCTTTGTCTATGTAAACTAGAGCCAGCCAAAACTGCACCTCACTTTGTTCCACATCTTTTATCTGAAATCATTAGTGCCGAAATTAACTGGTATGAAAAGTTTCAATTACTAAAAGCAATACAGTTTCTAAAGGTGATAAAGAGAGGGTTGATATGAAAGAAAGGTTTCTATTATTTTAGATTCTCTTTCTATACCTTATTTAAGGAAAAATAATTCAATTTTAAAGTTTTAACTACATAACATCATGACGATATCATAACCATTATACTAAATTTCAATATGATCACCATGAACTGAGGCTGTAGTCCAATGTCACAATGAATGTACATTACACGCCACAAAATATAAATTAAAGCAATTCATAAAAATATTTGAAAACCATAAGCATTTAGAGAAACCAATCTTTATTTTCAGTCCTGAAAATGGAAGGCAATAATTTACACCATCACAGTGAATCTACTCAGTATTTTAAAATACCTTCTTTAGAATGTCTTCAGCTTCATCCAGACATTCTGGAGTTCCAATTCTAAGATGACATCTGGCTTGGATCAAATTTAGAGAGCCCTCAATAATATGAGTAGAAACTGTCAACTGTCTCTGTTTTTCCCCCAACATGTTCAAACCTGCATAAAAGGATTAAAATGAACAACAAAAGTTGTAGAAGCATCACGAGGGGTAAATGACTTGTTGTGTACCCTCTGTGTGTTCACACAATGTGCATAAAATGCCATTTACCCCGAGAAAAGCTTCTATAATGATTTTATCTTGTAGACATGTTAAACTAAATACTAGTAATTACCATATTTGACCGGGAATAAGACCATGCCCATGAATAAGCCCACCCCTATTTTAAGACATTTAAAGAATTAGGCTCATCCCTAAAATATCACGATTTTTGCAGCCATTGTTATATAAAAAAATCCAACCTTGTGATAAGAAAAACAGCCTGTATTAATACGTTACCAGTAGTGTTTGATTCAGATGAAATAAAACAAAATATTGTTATACTTATTATTGTTGTTCAGGCGCGGATGCAGGATTTCTGAAGGGAGGTCCAAATGTGATGAGAGAATAGGAGAGAAAAAATGGTTAATTCTCATGTCCTTCCACTATGGGGACAAGAAAAGGAGAGTTGGGACCTCTCTCTGGATCCACTACTGCTGGAAATTATTTATATTACAAGTGTGCATTAACTATTATTTTACAGTTGTAACATTAGTTTGTCTTTTAAAATAGTTTGTTTTCAATTTACTGTAGACTTTGGAGACATGGCTGCGTTTCTTTTATCTGACAAGGCCAAGTTAAAACAGCAAACAAGAAAATGCCGGTTTCAGCATGAATCTTGCTTTGATTAAAGACGACAACGTTGACTACAAATGTTTTCTCATCGTAATAAGATTGACAGTTCAAGGGTGGATTGTTTTATTTGTCATTGTTGTTACAATACCAATTAAGAAAACCAAACAGTCCATATCAGTTTTATAAAATGGATATGCATTAAGTAGATATAACGCGATACAAGAAACCATATCGCGGTATGTACTGTGCTCGGCAAGTATTGCAACATACCGGTATATAACTTAATTAACTACTACATCCTCCACCCACCAAGAAAAAAGTTAGCTATGACACTGTACAAGCTTAATTCTGACAGTGGATTGCAGTTCATCAAAGGTTCAAATCTGTTGTAAGAATACATTGTTTTCATTTAGAACTGACACAGAGCTTACTCACGAGCTGTGAACTCTGGAGACTTGAGCTGTCTGGTGGGTGGGGTATATTAAGATCATGGCATGTCAGTCATCTAAGCCTCTATTGGATTGGTTGAATATTTGTCAGTATTAATTAATGTGTTGAATTCCATCGATAAAACAATTTTTAACTGCAATGTTTGTAACACAAAATTGTCTAAAACATATGTTAATTAAAACCCAATATTTAAAACCAAACATTAATGTAATAAATAAATAAAGAATAAAGACCAAGTATACCCACACTCGGAATAGCTGATCAGTAAATTGTTGAAAATTACAGAAGGGGTATAAGAAAAATTGGTTCTGCCCACTGGGGTACAAGGGTTTTGTCCAACGGCAAATAATCAATGGGATTAAAGAATTTTACATGGAGCCAAGATAAAATAAAATAAATCATGCTTGATAACAGAAAAACACCACAAACAAGACAAATGCCTCTAAATCGGGTGAAAGAAAGGAATGTTTAATGACATTCAAGTACATTGGTTCATTAGCAGGTGTTAGGTGTCCAACTCTTGATATTTGTTACACAAGGTCTTTTAAAGAAAACAGCTACTGCCATATTGATTGGAGAAAACATTAAGTGTTTTCTCTTTTATTAATACTTAGCCTGACCTCTGACCTATTTGCACCTTTCTCCCCTGAAAGTGAACTAACCTGACCATCTCAACAGTTGATTGGATGAAAAAACTCCATGATACACAGGCCCTCGTCTTCCAGTCACATGGTACCAACTTTCTTCTTTCGACTAGAGCAAGATCAAAGGATGTGGTAGAGGGGAGGCTCGGTGGGTAGACCTCCAGAGGCCAGGCTAAGTATTAATAAAAGAGAAAACACTTAGTTTTCTCCAATTCTTTTAACTTAGTCTGACCTCTGACCTATTTGAAGCATTCAACAGCTGACGGCAGAACCAAGTCCAGAGATGCCCAAGGAGATCTGCAATCTTCAAGGCAACTGCCATCCATAGGTCAGTGACTGGAGCACTCTGTATCTAACTATGAGACACAAAACTAGAGCACTGCATTTCACTGATAAAATCGCAGTCTGAAGTTAATGCTTTAAACAGACCAGTGAATTTCACTGATTAATTAAAACAACCTCAATAGTGTCCACAGTGTGGAGATCCGAAACAAGACTAACCCTAAAAGGAAAGGAAAAGAGTGGGTCTTCAGTGGTTCCGATGGCACAATCAGTGAAACGATGTAACGCGAAAGACCAAAACATTATCTTCTAATTGATATTAGGAATCGATGACAATTTCGATTTGAATAAACAAAAGAAACTGTCATCTGTCCAAAGAGAGAAGTCTCAGCTGAAAGGTGGGAAGGATAATCCTAAGAAAGTCCAGTGTCAATCAGTGACGATGACTACGATCTCAGCGACGAGGACAACTCTGATGCATGAGTGACTGTGCTACAACCCTCAACACTGAGACGGCGTGTGAGAGCCGTGCACAGATGGTCGTGAACTGGACCGCCGACCTGTAGCCACGGACTACAGGAAGCCGCCGGACTCTGTGGCCGCCGCAGAAGAAACCGGCACAGGAGCCGCAGTCAATAGGACCACCAGAGAACCGATGGGCCCGCCCGTAAACAGATCCAAAGCCTGGCCCGACATCTTAGATGTAGCATCATCTAAAGCTGGTAGGGAAACTGTAAATGCCATCATCGTAGCCGGTGATAAAAGCGGTAGATCTGAGACCAGGATTTCTCCAAGACATCCAGCCAGGATTCCGGCAGACCCGGTCACCGTGGCAGCCACACTCTTTGCATACCGGGTCTGGTGAGCATGATGCACCACCAGGTACACTCCAAAATCTACCATAGTCAGATCCTCGCACTAGCGAGTGACCAGGTCACAAGGCGATCTATAATTAATGCAGAGCTTATGAGGATCTGCAAAAGAAAGAAAACACTTGCACTTACCGCAAGTTCTGCTCCGCATTGGAGTAGACATATTACTAGTACAAGTAACAAGAACAACAAAGCAACTTAGCAAAGAAGCCGACAAAATGGCGGAACATAAAAATGGCAGACCGCACACACGAAACAACGCCGTGTCAAAATGACAACTAGTGTCACTGCAACCCGGCCTACAGAAACACAGAAACAAATTATAGTGACAAGCACAACTTTGAAACATATAACAGGTATAGTCAATTTATATTGAAATTGAGAGCAAGTTTGTCAAAAACTGTCTATCTTGTTCAAGCAATAAGAGAAAGAAGGAAGTTGGTACCACGTGACTGGAACACGATGGTTCGTGTATCATGGAATTTTTCATCCAATCAACTGTTGGGATGGTTGGGTTAGTGCACTCTCAGGGGAGAAATTTGCATGTAGGTCAGATGTCAGGCTAAGTTAAAAGAAAAAAAACACTGAGTGTTTTTCTTGTTATACAGTAACATTATTTCCTCAACAAGTGAGTGAAAAACCAATATTATTACCCATATGGCTCAACATATCTTGGTTCATATCAAAGTGTTACATCCTAGTACTACGTCATACTGGGACGTAACACCTTGACGTCATATTATTTCGTATAGATTGTTTCCAAAAAAAGGAAAAAGATTGGTTTCATTTTTGTTGTTGTTCGGGATTTTTTCCAAATTTAACTTAAAACTGATATTGGGTAATAAATAGGATATTAAACTCGCTTCCATTTCACATCATGTTTATGTCCCTTGTGAAATAATTTTCAATGTCACTCGCCAAAGGTCGTGGGACCTAAACATGATATGAAATAGAAACTTGTTTAATAACCTATAAATCCTGTTGTAAATGAAAAATAAGAAAGAGCTGATGAAGTTTTCACCATGTTGGCAGGTCTGGATACTGGCTGACTCTTCATGAAGACCAAGCAAGGCTGTGGCCAAGTAGAAGTAGGCACAAACTACAGTAGAGTCAGAATCAATACCTAAAACAAAAAGTAGGAGTTGTTTATAAATATTATTTTCTTATTTGTATAAATTGGAGAAATTATTATGTGTAAGCGGGGTATGGGGTGGTGGGAGGGGGGGGTAGGTGAAGGTCTGTGAACATATTTGAATGAATCATTAAAATACGGAAAGCAATCTTGCTAAAATTGGCATTTTACTCATAAAATTTTGGAGTTAGGGTGAAGGGACTGAAAATTTGTATATTTAATATAAATAGGAAAATGATAATTGTGAATGTCTTAAACATTTGGAAATATATGATTATTTAAAAACATTCACAGCAATTCTCAGTGTTGTTGTTTTTTCATAAAAATGATGCTTGTGTAAAGAAAAAAAAAAAAGGACCAGAAAGGACTGAATAACATTATCCTACATTTCTGCAGGTGATCCCTGGCTTGTATCAGATTGTTTGTGCTTAATGCAATGTAACCCATGGTTAAATGCACAACTGTTGCACTCTTCTCACTTTCTGTAGATTTCAGTTTCTCATACAGCTGGCTAATTGGCTCATTTGTCAACTCACTGCAACCTGACAAAAATAAAATGTACACTATACACAACATGCACAGGTTGTTGTTTACCATTTCCCATCAAAATTCCACTGCATCCAGTTCTTCATGACTTGTTTATCACAGGCTGTGGTATGTGCAGTATTATCTTTAATTTAAGTGCATATGAAAAAGACTGGTTCATTCTAATAATAAAGTACAGTACAGGCTTAAATCTAAATACAAAATATTCCTCTCATATGTTGCACAAAATCTACATGGATTCATGCAAAATATTGCAGAAAATGTATGACATAGCAGTTACAATTAAAGAATAATCTGTTGACAAAACAATCAACTAAAATTTTATGTTTGGTTTGATTTGCATACGATGTAGAAAAAAAGTAATGCACATAAAAAAAGTAATGCACATGAAGTCACATGTACGTTGGAAACTAACCTATATTCTGATCAAGTAAGAGAAGCAGCCACCTCTCTATGGGAGCTGACAGAAATGGAAAACGAATGTGAAGAACACTGCATTCTTCCCGTAATTCACTTCTGTCACTGGTCTGGAAACAAATTACAAAAAATAAATAATAAGCACTAAAAGTAAAGTAAAGTTTATTTTATTTAAAGAAGTCTCTAGAGTACAATGGTTTTTATCTTATCATCGGCTATTGGACGTCAATCATATGACACATTTATTTAGATGAAACCCACATAGGCTACTCTTTCTGATATGCACAGTCCACCTCCTTTTATGAACCAGTTGTGGATCACTGCTTGGAATGGAAAATAGCTAAAACTGCAAATGGATCCACTGAGAAGGATCGTCATCAGAAGACAGACATAAAATAAATTATACAACATTCAGTTATGACATATCAGCTAACCTTGGACAAGAGGTTAAGGTATTTCTGTATCTTCATATCATCACCAGGAAAGTCTGGGAAGTCCAGAGCCTCCTTGTAGGTTTTCAGCAGCTATAATACAGTATGTATAGAAAAGATTCATTTATCATCAGTATACTAGCAGTGTTCTCCAACCCATATAAGAGACTTGTATGTCCGCCAAGCTGAGAATTTATGCCGCCAAGCTGAAGATTTTCGCAGACAGGTCTGCGAACCTCATAAAAAATGCCTCCAAGTCAAAAATGAATCCACCATCCCGAAAACAAAATTCTTAGTTATCATCATTTAAAATTTCACTACAACATTATTTATAAACACTGTAGCAACTGTACCAATGGTTATTTTTCATGTTCTATCATCAATTGCATTTCTAGAATATAAATGTTTGTTAAAACAAATAGCTTGAGACACCTTTGCCGAAAATCCCCGATATCGGTAAAATACACAAATTGCATAAAATTATTATTATTATAGCAGAAAGCTTGCTAAACATTCTTTCAATTTACTCTGTGATCTTTTCCGATTGCTATAAGTCCTTAATAATGCAACAGACATGATATTTATAGGTTTTTATTGCGTGATTTAAAATTTGGAAATCAAGACGACTGAACTACGGTTCTGTACTACAAGCGCCGCCATTAAATATGTGACCGAATTTGGCCAATCAGAACAGTGGATTCGTCTGTACATATAACAAGAACATTTGTTTACTTTTAATACGACCCACAAATCCAATGCGATCCCATTTATAGCAAATTTAACTGGACAACTCATGACATTTCAAAGAAGGGTCTCCCAGCCTCAGTTTGATACCAGGATTCCCTAGTTTATTAAATTTTATAAACATCATGGTGCAAATGGTGTGCGAAAACTGAAATTTTTCACTACTAATCAGCCATTTCTCTTGGATGTTCTTCACAAAAGTTGCTTTAAAACATCTTTAGGCTTATATTTTCACAAAACTGATTGATGAAATACTTAGATACGGTATTTATGAAGCTTATTAGGCCATAATATGAGAGACAACCGAAAATGACCTAAATCTCTATTTTTACTGATTCTTCAAAACTGGTTGGAACAGAAACTAGCCAAAACTGCAAATGAAAAAGTAAAAAAGCTTGTTTTATTTAACGACGCCTCTAGAGCACACTGATTTTTATCTAATCATGGACATCATACATATGGTCATTCTGACATATGTCTTTAGAGGAAACCCACTGCCGCGACATAGGCTACTCCTTCCGATAAGCAGCAATTGATCTTTTATATGCACCGTCCCACAGACAGGACAACACATACCACGGCCTTTGATAAACCAGTTGTGGACCACTGG